>OZ030005.1:103432052-103679552 GCA_964023405.1 Apodemus agrarius | reverse complement strand
TGCAAGTGGAGAGAAATACTGAACTGAATTTTGGATATGTTAGATATGACTGTCTTTAATCAGATAGATCTGCTATTTGAGTGTTTAAATACATGGGCCGGAAGTAAGACAGGTGAAGATTAGACATTTATCTGGCAGTTATCGATAGCTAGATGTTTGTCAGGCAGGAAGAAAAGAATGCCTGACCTTTGAGCAAAATTACACACAGAGTGCGGGGAAGTGGCTGTCATTTCAGTTGAGGATTTAATTCTGCTCCCTGAGTCCTTCTGAGAGCCTTGTATGCTAATTACAGCTGCTCTCACTCAGATGCTGAGAGCCGCCTAGTACCCTGAAGGACAGTCTATAATGCATCCAAGTGAAGTGTGAAAAGACAGCAAGTAGAGACTGAGCATAAAGATCCAGGCGTCATCAGAGCAGATGGAGCTGTGGCAACTGTGTCCATGTCCTCAGAGGGTTGACACAGATGGGAATGCATGACCAGGGGCCAGACTTTGGGCAATGGCAACGCCATTGCTTAGGGGATGAAAAGAAAAGGAGTAACAGAAAGGCGTGGTATGACTGGAAGAGATGCCCGGCATTCCCTAATAGATGCTAGTTTACTTGTAGGTGGTGGGAGCCCTCATTTTTGTCTGATTACCCGATTGTGCAGAAGAGAAAGATTGTTCTAAAAAATTTTTTAAAAGGCTTGTTTATTTACTTACTTATATACTTATTTACATTTCATGTGTTCATGTGTAGTTTTTTTTTTTTTTTTTTTTTTTTTTTTTTTGGCCTGTGTGTGTGCAGTGCCTGTGGAGGTCAGAAGAGGGCATTAGATCTTGAAGCTGTTAGTTGGGTACTGGGAATCGAAAATGTCTATGTCCTCTGGAAGAGCAGTCTGTATTGTTTGTTTGTTTTTTAGAGTCAGGGTTTCTCTATGTAGCCCTGGCTGTACTGGAACTCACTCTGTAGACCAAGCTGGCCTCAAACTCCAAGATCTGCCTGCCTCTGCCTCCAGAGTGCTGGGATTAGAGCATTCACCACCACACCGGGCTTTAATGATGAATTACATAATAGGTAGAAGTTAGTTTTCTGCCATTGGTGCTGCTATAACAGTATAAATTGGGTGGTTTAAAACAGTAGGTGTTAATTCCTTTATAATTTTGGTGGGTGGCTCTGAAGTGCAGGTGTCTGAAAGTGACTTTCTTTGAGGGCTTCTAGGGAAGAGTATTCATCTTTTCTAGTTTCTGAAGGCCCCCAGTGTTCTGCAGCTTATGGGACCACAATTCTATTTTTTGCCCTCTCTTCACATGGCTTTCTTTGCTTGAGTCTTTTTCCTTTTTTTCACGAAAACACTTTCCTTGCTTAGCCTGGTGGTACATGTCTATAATCCCAACCACCTGGGAGGCAGAGGCGGGGAGACTGAAAGTTCAAGGCTTTTATGAGTTAAAGAATGAGTTCAAGGCCTGACTGGGCAACTTATTCTCAAACAAACAAAAGTAGGAAAATGGCTGTGTCTATAGCTGAATAGTAAAGCACCTGCCAAGCATGTTTGAGGCCCCGGGTTCAATTCTCAGGTCTGGGTGTTGGAGAGGATTGGGGGGCCTTGTTTTGCTTCTTTTCCTCCCCCTCTCGCTGCCCTCCCCTCCTGCCCATTCTCTTTTCCCTCCCTCCCTCCTACCCTCCCTTCCGCCCTCCCTCCCTCCCTTCCTTCCTTCCTTCCTTCCTTCCTTCCTTCCTCTTTTCTCTCCCTCCTTCTCTCCTTCCCTCTCTTTCTTCCTTCTTTCTTCTTCCCTGAACTAGGGATTGACCCTAGGAAAACACATTCTCCACCGCCCTCCATCTTCACCTTCCCTCCCACTCCTTCCCTCGATGGCTAAGTGAAGTTCTAACCCTGAGCTACATCTCCAGTCCTGTTTTTCCTTTAGCCAAAGACTGTTATGATGGCTAAGTCCGCTTGTCTGGTTGACTCACCTGGGGAAAAGGAACCTTAATTGAAGAATTGCTTCCATCAGGTTGGCCTGTGGGCATATGTGTATTGGGGGAGGGGCGTTTTTAAAATTGCAAATTGATGTCGGAGGGCCCAGTCCACTGTGGATGGCACCATTCTTAGGCAGGTAGGCTCCGGCTGTATAAAAAAGGTAACTGAACAAGCTAGTGAGTGGTGGTCCTTCATGGTTTCTGCTTCAGTCCCTGCTTTGAGTTCCTGCCCTGGCTTCCCTTGATGATGGGTTGTAATTGTAAGTCATATAAACCCTTTCTTAAATTACTTTTGGTCAGTGTTTTATCACAGCAACAGAGAAACCGACCCAGACTACGTTAAAGTGTGCTAGAACAACATGACATGAGTAAAACAGGTCTCAGTTGTATAAGGTGTGGCTCTGCCTAAGGAGCGAAAAGAACAAGACTTAGCCCAGTGTTTAGTAATTCCCAAAACCAGAGTAACTCTCTTTGTATTCTCTAAGTAGAAATCAGAAGTAGGTACCATGTCCACCAGGATGCTTAGGGAGTAAACACTGTATTTAGTGTTGAAGTCTAGGGAATATGAGATCCAGAAAAGGGACCTTAGGTAGACCTGACAGTAATGGAATGATCTGCTGG
The DNA here is from genome assembly GCA_964023405.1 of Apodemus agrarius. Classification (NCBI taxonomy): domain Eukaryota; kingdom Metazoa; phylum Chordata; class Mammalia; order Rodentia; family Muridae; genus Apodemus; species Apodemus agrarius. Next base: position 103,676,972 of record OZ030005.1, on the reverse strand, counting down.
CCCCATGTGCAGTCTAGATACTGTTAGACATGTTGAAATAAGACTTTTGTCATGTGGTAACAGACAATAGAGTAAGTAGGATAATATCCTCTTAAGAGACCCCATCCTGGCCAGGCAGTGGTGGCGCACTCCTTTAATCCCAGCACTTGGGAGGCAGAGGCAGGCAGATTTCTGAGTTCGAGGCCAGCCTGGTCTACAGAGTGAGTTCCAGGACAGCCAGGGCTATACAGAGAAACCCTGTCTCAAACAAAACAAAAGAAAACAAAAGAGCCCCCATCCTGGAAAGGAGTAAAGCTAGATCTAACATGCAGGTTCTGTTACCCTTCCCAGCTGTGCCTACTAGAGAGGTGACTACTGGGGAAAGGCCAGCTTCACTAGAAAACAGGTGAATGCTTTGATTACACACTGCTGGCTCAGTCCCTTTTTTTCTTCCCTCTTGTCCTAGCAAGTTGTGTGACCTGTTTACTCATATTTGACTTTACCTCTGTGTAGACATGGTTTTTGACTGACCTGTTCTGCTCAGCTCTTAAGTTCTTGTGTTTATGTGTTAGACTCTTCGGTTAGCTGTTTTCCTTTCCTTCCTACCTCCCCTTCTTCTTTCTTTTGGTGCTGAGGTGACCCCAGGTCCCGACTAAAGGTATGCTGTGCTCACTCTGTTTTTCTGTGTAGCTTGACTCCACTCTGTGGTTGTGATGCACATTCGAGGTGCATACTCTTTCACAGGCCACTGGTTTGGTTTGTATCTTATTGGAGTAGTGTATTGGCAAAACCTTAACAGAGAAAGTCAATGACTTTGCTATCTACTTCTTTACAGTGTGACACAGTAAATTACAGGTACTTTCTGGTTCTTCTAATAACATGAAACACCAGGCCTCTAAAGTTGACAGTGTAAGGAAAGCCCCTGCTTGGAAAAGCCTGGCTTGACTTCAGGGCTTCAGTTCCATTTCTTAAGTGATCTTGTACAGTAATACATTTCTTTAATTCTGTCCCAAGTCTCCCTGAACCAAATAATCTTCCTTTTATTTTCTGAGGCAGTGCTGAAGCAAGACTACAACACTGAAAATTCAACTTTCTAAATGGTAAAACAAGGGTGCCACCTGCAAAGAATGCCTTTTAAGTAGTTGCCTAGTTTGTCAGGTCTTGCTTTACCCCTTTCCAGGATGGGGTCTCTCTCTCTCTTTTTTTTAAAGATTTATTTATTATATGTAAGTACACCGTAGCTGTCTTCAGACACACCAGAAGAGGGTGTCAGATCTCATTACGGATGGTTGTGAGCCACCATGTGGTTACTGGGATTTGAACTCAGGATCTTTGGAAGAGCAGTCAGTGCTCTTAACCGCTGAGCCATCTCTCCAGTCCCCAGGATGGGGTCTCTTAAGGAGATATTATCCTACATACTCTATTGTCTGTTACCACATGACAAAAGTCTTATTTCAACATGTCTGACAGTATCTAGACTGCACATGGGGCCAGCAGATCATTCTATTACTGTCAGGTCTACCTAAGGTCCCTTTTCTGGATCTCATATTCTGGTCAAAGAGCAGTCTGATTTTTGGATAATTGCTGTTAGAAGTATTCCCGAGGAGATATTCCCTTCCCTACTCTTTCTGCAGTACCTGGGATTGAACCAGGGCCATGTGCATGCCAGGCAAGAGCTTTGTCACTGAGCTGTAAATTAGCGCCAGCCCCCATTCCCTACTCTTTACGGTATCAGCTGGGCTATCTGAAAGTTAGCATTAAAAGGGACTCACAAATACAGTGGAATGGGCTGGGACATCTTTGTTTTTGTACCTGTTTGCTACCCATTGTCCCAGCATTGAGAAAACTTTGGTGTTATCTGGAAACATACTCAAAACTTTCATGTACAAATCACAGTTCAGCTGAACAATCATCATAGTTCCTATTTTTAAAGGAAACATAAGCTTTATGAAACTATGAATTTACATTTATTTTTAATTGATTTAATCTTTTCTGCTTTAATCTGAAAAAATAATGATACCATTTTATTATTCTGTTTGCATGAAGTTAGTTGATGCAGTTTTTAAAAACAATAGCTTGAATCTAGAAGCATCTAGATTATGGAATGGTTGGTTTGTGTATCTAAGTTGCAATGGTTTTGGAAAGCTGACATATCCTTTCTGCTTTATTCCTGTAAAGCAGGAAAAAAATGCCTGTTTTTTCTCTTTTCTTTTTCTTTTTTGCTTGTAATGATTAAGTAGAATAGTCAGGCCAAAACAAAGCATTCTCTTATTTTCATAGTGCATAGATTCATTGATTTTAAATGTATAATACTATGTTTCATCTTATCCGAAAGGCTGGAAAGCAGTGTTAAATCTATAATTCTGATGATATAGTATGATAAAATCACTGTTTACTAAGGGTTGTTTGCACTGTAGTCATGATGTTTGAAACTTTTGAAGACATTGTTAAGAGACTCAAAGAACTTGTATGCGTAGTTGATAATGGTCGATAAATAAGTCTCAGCTGGAGCCTTGCTGTCCTTCTATGGAGTTAAGATTGCACACCCTGGAGTTAAGATTTGCTAGAATCATTGCCTTTTTTTTTTTTTTTTAATGGTCCTGGCTATCCCAGTGGAGATAAAGTGATATACAGTGCCTGTTGACATTTTAAAAGATCTTTTCTGAGATTTTTGTGTGCATTCATATATATGTACATTCAAATATATATGCTTGTACATACCTACATTTGTATGTACATATATGCATCTTGTTACTTCTTATAAAACAAGGTCATAGAATCTGCTCCTTTATGCAGTCTATACTAGCTGCATACTTAATACCTTCTTTTGACAATGTGTATATTATACAACAGCACTAAATTTTATTAGCTAAGTGTATGATTATCATTTAAACTATATAAAGTTTAGGTCTAATGAAGTTCAAAATGTGGGGTGAACCCATGTGGTCTGAGTGTGATTTCTAGTTTTGTCTCTAAATACTGCTGGCCTTAGACAGGTTAGCTAAATGTTCTGTTTCTGCATCTACAAAATGAGGTAATAGTGACTAGTAGTATTTACCTCCTAGACTTGCTAAAGAATAGTGAGTTAATTTTTGTAAGTGCTTAAAGCCATGTCTGTAGTGCAGTTACAGTGTAAATATTCATTCGTAGAAGTGGAACTGCTGGGTCAAATGATAAGTGTTTCACATGGAAGTCAATAAGTTTATGCCTAGCATTGCTGGTTTAGAGAGCTTATATGTGGCCTCAGACAAAGTGTTCATCCTTGTTATATAGTGCTGTCCTCTGACCACAGCAGATAACTGTTTTTATCAGAGCAGCTATAACTAAAGAACCCCTAAGATCAGGCTTGTTGACTGTTGAGGTTCTCTCAGAGGACATGGAAAGGATGGTGCCGGTCACTGGGGCCTTCCAGAGATTCTTGCTGTTCACTTTTGCATCTTGCAGTAGTAGTATGTGATTCTACCTTAATTGCATGGTATATTCTGAGGTGCAAGTGTGTGTATATATAAATATAGAGACTATGTAAGGTTAACTGAAGGTGGAACTCCATCTGTGCAGATATGGGGTAAGCATTGTTGGCTGCTTTGGGGTCTCCCATGCTTTCTATAAGTCAGCTCAGTAAACCCACATGTTCTTCAAGTTGAACTTTGATGGGGTATAATGGGGGATTGACATCATTTTGCCTCCCCAGAGAAAGAATTCTTGCAACAAATGCTAAGGATGGTTATTTCCATCCTTAGGTTTCTTCTTTTAGAGCAAGCAAAGACTCTTTGCACTGGCATGACAGTAATACTAAGATGAGACTGCCAAGGAATATTCTCCCTGATACATTTCAGGACTCTGAATAATTACAGAGCCTAAGTCAGAATCAAAATGGACACAGACTTTTGGAAATATCTTTTATATGTTTAGTTCCAGCTGTGTCTGAAAACCAAGAGAATATTTTCAGTAGTTTTTAGGTCTATACTAAATTGTCATCCAGAAATCCAGAAAGATAATGCTAAATTAGCACTGTAGGAATATGCCTATTTCCTTTGTGGAGATTTTAATCAAGCAAACAAAAACAGCTACTTAATAGGAGCTAATGATTAAGCACAGCATCGAAAGCTTGGATTTCATAAAGAGGAGAAGGACAATGTGATTGGCTTACAATCACACTTTATATTTAATTTATATTTACATTGGAAACATTAAAACCAGTACTTGCAGCTGGGTGGTGGTGGTGGCAGCACACACCTTAAGACCCATTACTTGGGAGGGCAAAAGTGGGCAGATCTTTTATGAGTTTGAGGCCAGCCCAGGCTACACAGAGAAACCCTGTCTCGAAAAAAAAAAAAATAAGAATTGTTTTTTGCTTTTGGTCTTCATTTTATCCAAAGGGTTTTTGTAAACAGAAATATGAATTACGAAAAATTCAAAGTATTTGCCTAATTAATTTAGCTTGCAATCGAGGACAAGGTCCAGATATATCCCAGTATTCTCTGACTAAAAAAAATTCAAGAAACTGGAGAAAACCCCAGTTCTTTCAACAGAGTTCCTGTTATTATTTTAGCAGTCTGATTATTGAGTAGATAGTTGTAGACCTTTTCAGTGATTTATTTAACAGGTCAACAGACATGATTTTTATCTTCCCTGGTAAAGAAATGCTTGTTTCCACTGATGAGACCATTGCACACACACCATCTTCTCCTTTGATCTGTGTGGTTGCTCTTTATGTATTTTATTAGTTGACAAGGTTAATTGTTGGTTTAAAGAAAACAGCTTGTTTGTAAACTTGAAATCTCAAGGTACTTCTCTTCCTAACAAATAGTCTATTATAATATTCACTTAAAATACAAAGTTAAGATTTGTAATGAAAAACTATTTAAAGAAAATGAATAGTTTTAGAGCAATTTTTTAAGTGGAAAAAAACCTGCTTGAAGATAGTGATATCTGATTGCTGGTACAAGTGCATCTTTTGTATTTTTCTCAGCCAAAGCTAACATAGTAACATTCAGAGAGAGAAGTCAAGTTTCAGAATAAACTTGGAAAATAACAGTAAGAAAATTAGTTTTCAGTGGAAAGTAGCAGTTAGGACTGGAGTGGATTTTATGGATGCTTTATGTAATTGTCCCACATGGTCTGCCCTGAAATTTTAAAAGAATGTTACTTGTTTTCATCTTGAGACAGATGTTCTACCAAATGATTTTAGCTCAAGTCAAGACAAACCCATAGAATGTTAACAATAGTAAACCTTTTGTTCTCTTTTGAAATAAGAAGAAATAACAAAATTTGGTTAGAATAGTGAAAAACAGAAGAATTTTGGAAATACAAGTTAGCTATTGCCAAACAAACAACAGCAACAAAAATTGTATTCTCAGAATGCTGTCTCATATGCGAATTACATGTGTGAGGAGTTTGACTGTCGAGAGCAGAAGAAAGTGTGAAGAGTAAATATGAAGAGTTAAGTACAGCATTGGATCAGGTTGTCATAGTATGAAGTAGATTACAGATTATCTGATTTTTAGTCTTTTTGTAAAATGTGTGAAAGATGGAATGCATCGTTCCAACCAGAAATACCTAGTATCAAGTACTGTATAACAGACTAACTGGTCTAATTTAATTACAATTTTACAACCACCATGTAGGTGAAGATAATGAGACTTAAAACCATTAAGTAACTTACTCAAGATTCTATATCTGGTACTGGTGATATCGATAACAGATCCTGCAACTCAGTCCCACCAAGACTAGTGTTTCCCTGTTACTATCTTCCCATGGACAGTCAAGGTTCTGAATTTTTTTTCATGCTACATACTGATTTTACTTATGCTAAAATATAACATCAAAGGAATCACATGACATGACATATACTAGTTTTTTTGCAAGATGTCTTTCACTCAATTTTCCCCCTTTGTAGATATATCCATTTTTATTAGAATGTTGTCTCCCCTTTTGTATTATTTTATTGTATGAATAAGCTAGTTTTGCTTATCCATTGTATTGACAGACAACTGAAATGCTTTAGTGACAATTTTGGCATTTTGGTTTCTTTTTAAAAACACAGGGGCCTGGAGAGATGGCTCAGCTGTTAAAAGCACTGACTGCTCTTCCAGAGGTCCTGAGTTCAATTCTCAGCAACCATCATCTGTAATGGGATTCAATGCCCTCTTCTGGTGTATCCAAAGATAGCTACAGTGTACTTGTGTACATAAAATAAATAAATCTTAAAACACACACACACACACACACACACACACACACGTGGGGCGGGGCAGAGATTGAGAGAGATTGTAAGAATATATTTTTGTTTCAGTCTCAGGCAAGGGATCTGGGGCAGCTTCAGATTGTCCACCCAGCTGACAATGATTTGCCTCATGCTTTAACAGGATGTGATTTTGCCAGCAGCAGATAGTTTCTGCAGTTGTGTGACATTTGGAATTCTGGTGATTTATTTAGAGGGTATTGAGATGCTATGGCCCAGGGAGACTGTGTGAGTTGTTATTTAGTTGCCATTAGTCACTCTTGGTTGCAGTTTGTTGTGTAGTCATGAGCAAAGAAAGAAGAAATTAGATATCCTGACTGGGAAGATCAAGTTTGGCCCAAGGCACTTGATGCACCTAACCAGCAGGAAGTAATCTAATGATAACGTTGCCCCCTTCCTTTTTATCCTGTTTTCCCCATATCTAGTGTTAGGGGATTGAAAGAGTGGGAAAGGGTGAAAAAAAGAAAAACCCTCAAAGTAGCAAAAGTTATAAACTGCTTTTAGTATTTGGCTAAAATGAATTTTAAAATCTTGTTATTAATATTCTTACTGTGAAACAAAGCGTTTTCAATTTCTCCTGAGTAACCTCTCCATTGAATTTCTGGTCTTAGGCCACTGTAGATTTCTTTTGATAAGAAATGGCCATGTCTTTCCCAGAGTAGTTATATACGGTGTCATACAGTATATAAGAGTTGTAACAACACTATCGTCTCATCAGGATGTGGTTGATGGTCTTTAGCATTTCTGGAATGCACACTAGCATTTAATTTTGCTTTTAAATTTCTAGATTTCTCTTATGGTTAATTGTGTTGGTAATTTGTAAGACTTGATTGTCATTTTATTATGGAATTGTTACTTTGTATGTGGTACTCCTCAAATATTGGCTGTTTTTTCCCATACCATAGTATTTTTTAGTGTTCAGAAAATTAACTTCTCAAAGATGCATAATAATTTATCTTTATTGAAACAACAACAATGTAGATTAACTTTATTAACTTTATAATGGGCGATTGGAGCATATTAGTTAAAAAATTGTGGACTTTCTAACTAATTTTTTTTTTTTTTTTTTGCTGTCAAGTAGAATTTGAGTTATTCCAATGAAAAGAGGATAAAACATAATTTACAAAAATAATGTCTTTAATTCCAGTCCTAGGGAGAGCTGATGCCGTTTCTTGCCTCAGTGGCACTTGAACTCACAGTACACATAAGCACACAGCAGGCACACAACACAGTTAAAAATAAATCAGTCTTGCCGGGCGGTGGTGGCGCACGCCTGTAATCCCAGCACTTGGGAGGCAGAGGCAGAGGCAGGCGGATTTCTGAGTTGGAGGCCAGCCTGGTCTACAGAGTGAGTTCCAGGACAGCCAGAGCTACATAGAGAAACCCTGTCTTGAAAAGCCAATAAATAAATAAATAAATAAATAAATAAATAAATAAGCCTTTAAAAGATAATTATAAATTGTCCTTATTAAGTAAATAACTTTGTATACATGGTGTAAATTTAGTATGAATTCGGTATTTTTAGAGTTAAAAGCAGTAAGTGCTAATATGATTACTTGTCTGAGGTATTGAAATTATTATTAAAAGGCCTTAATAGAAACTACCTGCTTTGTATTTCTTGTTACTATAATATGTTTGTTTCTTCAAATATAATCATCTTAGAATAAATAATTTACTATTTTATAAAGGTTTAGTTTTTCTTTAGAATTACTTATGTTATATGAGCTCTAGTCACATATTATATACTAGGTATTCTACGATTGAGCTGTATCTCCAGCCCTAATGAGCTCATGTGATCACAAGTATTTCATTGATGACTGTTTAAAGAAACATTACATTAGTGTGTGGCATAAATGTTCTTCTGGGAAGGGAAGGGAGGTAGGATTAGTTAATGTTACAAAGTACATCTGGCTGTCATAGACAGTGCGGTATGCTTGTGGAAACCTGGGCCCTTCCCTCATGCCTATTTGGCTGATTTTCACCTATGCTGTTTATTACACACGATAATGGGTGAGAACTTACCCTTTCAAAGCTTCAGTTGGCTAAGCTGTGGACTTTTCTGTCAAGAGCTTTAGCTCAGAGCCTGACATGGCAAATAATTTTAAAACAGTCTGCATTTCTGCTAGAGAGTCATTCCTACTGGAAAGTGTTTGGGTGTAGCAGGGCATTCTTCTGTAACAGGAGGTCTTCTTTTATATGTCAGACTTTATTTTAAGATGAATATGAAATAAATATGAGGCCAAAGAAGAATCTGAGTTCAAAGTATGATTTGGTTGGTGGATGGGAGCCCATTATATTTTCTTTTGTTTCAAATTATAATTTAAATTATTTGTTAGAGCAAATGATATGCCATGAAAACATGCCAGAAACATATACCCTTATAATTATTATCTCTAATATTTATATTGTTTTTAATTAATACAATATCTTATTGTGGTATTTTCATATATACTTTGTTTCTGTTGGTCCCCTCCCACTTTTCTCATTTGTCTCCCCTTTTATCCCTGATCCTTCAATAGTACTTTTTCTCCTTTACTTTTAATTTAGTTTTGAGTCACAGTCTCATTATATAGTTCTGCCTTGCTTGGAACTTGCTGTGTAGACCAAGCAGCTGACCTCCAACTCCTTGAGATCTGCCCCCCACTGCCTCCTGAGTGCTGGAATTGAAGGCATGTTCCACCATACTTGGCTTCCTGTGCACTTTTATGTTTCATGTGTTCTGTCACCCTTTCCTTTCCCCCTTTCCTTAAGGCTAGTATGTTTTGTACGCCCAGCATTAGAATTTAAGGAAGATATATAGAATGAGTTTACTGCTTGGGATCTGCTCTGTTAGAGTTTAAGGGTAATGGGGTGACAATAGAAGATTATGCTCTAGAGTGAGTTGGCTAGAGTTTTAAGCCTTTTACCTAATGTTTGTTTTATAAGCCAAATATATATGTGGATAAATTCTGAGACTGAGCTACAACTGCAGTCCATCTCTGAAAAATGCAGTTACAAGATCTTGTATCAGTTGTTATGGTCTGCCAGTTCCTCATGCATTGCATGCTTTTTTTTTTTTTTTTGACATGTTCTCTTGGTGGTCTTAGAATGTATGCCAAGTGGACTGTACTGGCTGTCTGGTATGCTGGATTATAAATGAATGCCACTATGCCTGGCTCTTAAAAAAGTACAGGTTCTGGGGATTGAGCTCAGGCCCTGGTATATCTATTTTCTAGACAGGGTCTTATCGTGTATCCCTTGCTGATGTGGAACTCACCATGTGGACCAAACTGGCCTCAAACTCTCAGAGATTTGCCTGCCTCTGCTTCCTAAGGGTTAGCATTAAAGGGATATACCACCATGCCATACTGGTCTTGATACCGTTACGAGGCATGCTTTACCTGGTAAGCAAGCTAAGTTCCTAGTCATTTGTTACACTTTTTATAGGTCCTCTCTATTTAGTCACAGACCATGATAGGGATTGCCACTAATGATATATAAGTAAGCCAGTTTCTTTTTATTTATTTATTTTTTTTTTCAAGATTTATCTTCTTTCATGTATGTGAGTACACTGCATCTATCTTCAGACACACCAGAAGAGAGGGCATTGGATTCCTATTACAGATGATTGTGAGCAACCATGTGGTTGCTGGGAATTGAACTCAGGACCTCTGGATGAGCAGTCAGTGCTTTTAACTGCCATCTCTCCAGCCTGCTAGTTGCTTGTAAATTGACCTGATTCAGGATTACAAAATGAGTTAACTTTGATCATCTTCTTTAGAGACGTTGAATGAAGGCAGTAAGCCAACACCACAGAACAGTAGAAACCATGCAGTAGGAGAGAGCAGTCATGTTAGAAAGTAAAACATGACTACAGTCAGGAGGCTTTGACAAGGATCAGCTAACGTTCCTGTTGGAAGACTAGATTTCTTTTATCCTGACTGGTTTTTCTATTTAGTGATACTTAGGCATGGAGAATATGTTTCTCACGGTTTCCTTGCTGTGAAGGGACAAAATGATCAAGACAACTATTATAAAGGAAAACATTTAATTGGGGCCGGCCTACAGAGGTTTAGTCCATTATCAGCATGGCGGGAAGCATTCAGCATGTAGGCAGACTTGGTGCTGGAAGAGCTGTTTCTACATCTTGGTCCACAGGCAGCAGAAGGGAACTGTCACAGGGGCCGAGGATGAGTTTAGGAGACCCCAAAGCCCACCTACACAGTGCCTGCTTTTTCCAACAAGGCCACACCTACTCCAATAAGGCCACACCTCCTAATAGTGTCGCTCCCTATGACCATGCATTGAAACACATGAATCTATGAATGCCAAACCTATTCAAACCACCACACCATGACACTCCTTTATATATTCTTCACTTTTTTTTTTTTTTTTCTGGGAAGATGGAACCCAGGCTAATGTATCTCCTAGGCAAGTGCTCTAACACTGACTTATAAAACCTATTGTCAGGTTTTTACACAGTAGTATGTAACTGCATGTAGCTCTTAGCAATTGGAAGTAACTCATCCCTGCATATGACTATTAATTCATTTCTTTAGTTTCAAAAAAAATCACTTAGTTGACAAGATTGGACTAACTGAATAGGCAGATAGGACTAGCAGGGACTTTGCTTTGTGGCATTACTGACCGGTGTGACTGAAGTGTTTCTTTCTTGTTTTTATATAATTACTTCATAATTGGGGTAAAGAGACCTGGGTTTTCAATTTTGTCACCCATTAGCTCTATATGATCTACATTTGTGGGTCACATTTTTCATTTTGTAATTTGAATTAGTTAGATTGGGTCCAGTAAAGTTACACTATGTATCATTATTATAAGCATTCAGAAATAGTAAGGAACGGTAGTAAATCTAAAAAGATGAGAGACTGTATATAGTCAGTCTAGGTAACTGCTGACATACTCATACAGCATGCTAGGAAAGCTTGATAGTGCTCAGTGTTGGTGAATTTATGACAAAGGGATGTTTGGAGGATATATCTTCACAAATGGAATTTTAACTGACTTGTTTTTGTGACCATGTGTTCCGGTTTTTTCCTCAGATGTTTATAGTTCAAATATTTATAACCATTTCCTCTATAGAACTGGACAGATTTATTTTTTAATTCATTTTTTAACAAAGCTTTTCTTTCTTTTTTTTTTTTTTTAAATGCATGAGTATAGTGTCGCTGTCCTCAGATATACCAGAAGAGGGCATCAGATCCTATTACATGTTTGTGACCCACTATGTGGTTGTTGGTAATTGAACTCAGGACCTCTGGAAGAGCAGTCAGTGCTCTTAACCACTGAGCCATCTTTCTAGCCCTTTAATTCATTTTGAATTGACGCATAAAAATTACATTTATCAATTACAATATGATAGTTTAAAATGTGTTCATGTTGTAGAATGGCTAAATCATGATTCTTAACATATGTATTATTTCACTTATCTTTTGTTTTCCTTGGTGGTGAGGACACTTAAAATCTATCATTTCAATGATATAATCAATTTTTATTTAAAGGACTAGAGAGATTGCTCAAAAGTTAAGAATTCATTCTACTGTTTCAAAGATTTCCAGTACCCATTTCCATGGCTTACTGCTTCATCTAACTCTAGTTCCAGGGGATCCAATGGCTTCATTGGGTACCTGCACATACGTGCACATACCTATACACACACACACACACACACACACACACACACACTCACAGTCACTCTCTCTTAAAAATAAGATAAATATTTAAATTTCTATTACATTGGTTTCTTTGATAATTTCATTTATGTATATACCAAATTTGGGGCATTTTAGCTCTTCTACTGTCTTATCTTCCAACTTCCTCTGAACCTTTGTTTTCAGTAAGCCTCTTCCCATTTTGATGTCTTTTCTTGTTTTTGGCCCACCCAGTTAATTATGGTTGCTTACATAAACATGGATTAGAGTTATTTCCTAGAACATAGGCAAGTCATAAGTGACTGGCTACACTGAAGAAATGACACCCTTTCCCCAGCATGGTTAATGGCCATTGTCTCTCTCTGAGGGGTGAAGAGACTCCTGGAGCCCCTTCGTAGTGCGTGCTGAATGATGATATTGGTCTTATGCAGGAAAGCATAGTTACTTTGAGTTTCTGAGTCTAATGGCTGCATCATGTCAGAAGACACTGTTTGACAGCATGACTTCCCAGCTGCCGTCTGTGATGTTCCTGAGTCTTGAAAGAAGTGATCTACACACACTTTTCATGGTCAGGTACTCACTTATTCTTTGTATTTAGAACAGCTGTGTGTGGGGACTAACAGCTGTCCACTGTGAAAAGTGTCTATGATGAAGCTGAGAGCAAGGCTATGGATATAGGGACACATATTTCAAAGGCAGTTTGACTCATGTCCATTTAGCAAAATTACAGTAAGTAGGTTGTCCTGTAGAGCCTGTGACTTCTCTAGCGATGGGCTTTTGACCAGATTTAAAGTATCAGAAATCAGTTATTTTATGTGGAGCAGACTTCAGAGAGGATCACACCCACTGCAATAGTCTTTTTTTTTTTTTTTAAGGTAGGCTGGGCCTGAACTTTCTATGTAGAATAATCTTGAACTCTTGATTCTTCTGCCTCATCCTTCCAAATGTCAGGATTACAGGCATGTACCACCACTCTTGGCCTCTTTTAGCAACTTTCAATACATTGCATTGTTTTGACTCAAGAAGACATGGATATACAATAAATTTGTTAAATGTTTTCTCTATCATTTGACCAACATGTCAATACCTCCTACTTCTCAGTCTTCACTAATCATCCTTTTATTTTCTGCTTCTCTGAGCTCAGTCTTTTATATATGAGTACATTTATAATAATTTTATTTCTGGCCCTAGCTTATATCATTTAACATAGCTACCAGATTGATCTACATTGTTGCTCCTGAGGATTTCCTCTTTTAAAGCCAAATTTAATTCCAGCCCACCTCCTCCCCCCACAACTTAGGTTGGTCCCATCCCGTGGCTGTATGTGTATGGCTGGGGGAAAATGAGAGTGAGATAGTCTTCATTTGCTTTAGGTCCACACTCAGTGGTGGCATTGGTGAGTCACAGTGTATTTATTTTTATTTCTGGTTGTTTTTTGTATTGGCAGGGGTTGACCAGGGCTTCCTGTGTTCCAGGGCAAATGATCTTCTCCAAAGTTATATCCTCAGTCCTAGTATTTTTTATGTTTTGAGAAACTGAAATTGTTTTTATTGTCTATCTATAAAAGTTTCCAAATTATCTTGCTTCAATCCCATTTTCCAACTTAAAAATTTCTTTTGAAAACATAAAATGCCTGGTTTCAGGGCATTTCTTGTATTGCATCCTGTTCCTCTGTGCCCAAAAGAGATGATTGTGGCTTATTTAGGAAAAAGAATCTCAAATAACACATGTAAAATAACTATAGTTGTAAAACAAAACCAAAGTTAAAATGGACTAAAGATAGACCACCAAAATAGATCTCTGTGTTCAGTGATTAAGTGATAGAATCAGATTTTTTTTTCTATTTGACAAATTTTATGTAGGTTTTATAATTCTATATATTATGTACTTACATGTTTTATTTGTAAATTTAGAGATGATAAAACCAGTGTTAGGATAACTTCAAAATGAAGCCTATGAGGTATTGAAATGTATTGAGTTTTAGTAGTTTGTAGTTGTATATATGGGTTTATATGAAAGGCATGCACAAGGCCCTGGGTTCAATTCCCAGCATGACAGCCACAAAAGAGATGTCTAGCTTAAAATTGAAGAGTATAGTTTTTGGGATTAATTTTCTGATGCTTTAAAAAATGTTTGAAGAAAATAACACTTAAAACATGACCAAGTATTATCTGTGAACCAAAGGTAGATATTGAAAGGATCTACAAAAGGCCAGGTGCAGCCATAGATACATGTCAGAGAGGAGAGGGACACGAGTGAATAGGGTGCAGGAGACCAGAGTCTGGACTGATGCTTGGTAGCAGAAATAACAGAAAAAGGAAGGCACCTTGTTCATTGTATTTGGACAAATGTGCCCTGGTGGATGTTGGGAAAGTAGAGCCCTTCTACTTCTGTTTGCTTTGGTTTCTCGGTTATGTGAATTAGACTCTTTTACTTATTGCATGTACTAGTTGCATATGCTTTCCTTGTTCATTGCATAAAAATTTTATTAATACAAACCAGTAAAAACATGACACTACTACTGCCCAGTTGCTTTGTCTTTTTCTTGGGACTGTGTTTGTGTTGGAAGTTTTGTGTCAGTTATTGTAACTCTTTTAGAAACTGTTATTAAGTGATAGCATGTATAGGGAAAAGTATACAACCTGCACAGCCCTGTAAATGATGCGGAAATGCAAACACTGTGCAACCATCTCTTGGGTTAAGAAATAGATTGTTATCAAGTATCCTACAAGCCCTCATTATGTTCCATTCCAATGGTAAACCTTCAGCCTCTCTAAAGATGTACACCGTCTGTCTTAGGATTCTATACAACAGTTTGGCTGTGTTTTCACTTCCTGTGAATGGAAGAAGATAGGAAGTGTTCCTTGTCAGTGCTTGCCTTTTCTCTGAACATTGTGTTTTAAGCTTTATCTATGTTTTGTGTTGTAACTTGCTATTTTTGTAGGATAATATTCTACTGTGTGAATAAGCTACAGAATTCCCAGTCTAATTGTTAATGAGCTTTGGGTTATTTCTACTTAATTTTATTCTTCATTTTTATATATACTTAAGACCTAGTTTCATTCATGCTACTTAATAGGCATTCATGATTTGTTGTTGCTGTGCTGGGGATTGAATTCAGGGCCTTATGTAGGCCTGGCAGGGGCTATCTGGTAAGATGCATGCCTGGCTATCATTAATTTTGCTCCAACCCCTCTCCACATGAAACAGGATCATACTGTGTAGCTCAGGCTAGTCTTGAACTTATGACAATCCTCTTTCCACCTTCTGAATGTTGAGGTTACAAATTTGAGCCACTATACCTGACTTCATGTGGTTTTAATGATAATTTTCTTGATTATGAATGAGGTTGAACTATTCATAAATTTTCTTTGGAGCATATACTTAAGTATCTTGTCATTTTTCTTTTTAGATATTTGTCTTTTTAATTGATTTCAAGGAGTTATTCTTAAGGGCTGAGGAGCTTTAATTGGTAAAGTATTTTGAGAACCTAAGTTCAGTCTCTAAAGCTGAGTGTGCTGGTACTTTTTACCTTTTAGTGGTGAAGAAC
This sequence comes from Apodemus agrarius, assembly GCA_964023405.1. Lineage (NCBI taxonomy): Eukaryota > Metazoa > Chordata > Mammalia > Rodentia > Muridae > Apodemus > Apodemus agrarius. The sequence goes on along the minus strand of OZ030005.1, from coordinate 103,661,551 downwards.
AGGCTATCATTTTAATGAGATATAATTTAAAATCTTTTCCTTTGTGAATAGCTTTCCCTATACAGGAATCATCAAAATAGTCCTCAGTATTCTTACAGAAGTTTCAACTAAAACAACAACAAAAAACCCTATTCATTTTCTTTGAAAGAGAGAGAGAGAGAGAATGAGAGTGTGTGAGTGTGTGTGTGTGGCTGCAGTTGTGGCTTCATTTTGCTATCATGGTCTCTGTCCCTCTGGAACCATAAGTCCAAATCAATCCTTTCTTCTGTAAATTGCCTTGGTAATGGTATTTTGTCACAGCAGTAGAAAAAGTAATTAATACAGATGAAAAATCTCTAAAGGAACAGAATGATAGAATAAAAAAATACAAAGAGAATTTATTAGCTGGCTTACAGACTGGTCTGGGCAGTCCCACAATGTCTGCCTCACAACAGAAAGGCAGATAAACTGGTAGTTGTCCATGAAGCTGATGTATCAGGAGTCCCTCCCAGTCCAGGACTGGCGTCCTGGAGGATTCCTGAAGAGCTGCTGATCCTCAGTGTCTGTTGAAACCCTTAAGAAGTAGGTTCTGTTAATCATGAAGGAAGCTTCAGCAGTAGGACAGATGAACTTCCTGTCAGGGTAAGAATGAGCAGGCAGAAAGCAGTTTCCTTTGTCTACTTGTATAGGCTGCTACCAGAAAGCCGTGGTCTAGATTCAGGGTGGGCTTTCCAGGAAATAATCTCATCAAGTAGGTCTCTCACAGGCGTGCCCAGCAGCTGGGATTTCGGATGTAGTGAACTGACAAGGTGAGCTGTCGCAGAAGACAAGGACTTACTGTTGCCATTGTTGTTTTCATGCTTGTTTTGTGGTTCCTTTTAGTCCTTTCTGTTCTTTCTTGCTGTCCTATTTGTGGTTTCATGTTTGTATGTGGTAATATACTTTTTCTTTTAGTCTTTTTTCTCTACATTTTGTGTTTATCATGAATCCTACATAAATTTAATCATTACAGAATATATTCAGATAAAGCTTTCAGTTATATGCAAAGTACACCTGCACGCTGCCTGCCACAATTTGATATTATTGATAACAGAACTTTTTATTGCATCAGCAGGTTTTTGTGTCTATAGTTTACTTAGTTGTTTATAACACTTTGATCTTTTACTTTTTATATAGTGTGGAAAGTGGTTTTACCACAGTGACAGGATTAGCTATTCTATATAAATAATGAATTATTAATAATGAATTCTTGAGTATATTAATGAAAATTCTAAGAATAGGCAGCCACATCTCCTTAGATTTTGAATAGAGTCTTAATGCTGCTTCAGCGCAGAGCAGTGTCAGAAAGTGACACGGAAGGGAATGTGGTTTTTTTTTTTGTTTGATTTTTTTTAACAATTTATTTTGATTATATTTATTCAAATTATTCTCAACTCCCTACTTCTGCTCTCATTTTTTCTTTTATTTTCTATATTCTTTGTTTACATTCCAAATGATTTTCCCTTTCCGAGTTTCCCCCTCCCCATAAGTCCCATAAGCCCTCTTCCCTCTGCCTGTTCTCCAATCAACCCCCTCCCACTTCTCTGTCCTGGTAATCCCCTACAATGCTGCATCAAGCCTTTCCAGGACCAGTGCCCTCTCCTTCCTTCTTGGGAATGATTTGATATATGAGTTGTGTCTTGGGTATTCAGAGCTTCTGGGCTAATATCCACTTGCATAATAACACTGCATTCCATGTGTGGTTTTTTGTGAATGAGTTACCTACCTCACTTAGGATGATATTTTCCAGTTCCAACCATTTGCCTAAAAATTTCATGAATTCATTGTTTTTAATTGCTGAGTAGTATTCCATTGTGTAAATATACCACATTTTCTGTATCCATTCCTCCATTGAGGGACATCTGGGTTCTTTCCAGCTTCTGGCTATTATAAATAAGGCTGCTATGAACATAATGGAACATGTGTCCTTATTGCATGCCGGGAATGTGTGTTAAAGAGAGGTCAAGTGCACTGGGAGGTGGTGGCGCTCGCCTGTAATCCCAGCACTCTGGGAGGCAGAGGCAGGTGGATTTCTGAGTTTGAGGCCAGCCTGGTCTACAGCCAGGGCTATACAGAGAAACCCTGTCTCAAATAAAAAAAAAAAACCAAAAACCAAAAAACAAACAGAGAGAGAGAGAGAGAGAGAGAGAGAGAGAGAGAGAGAGAGAGAAAGATCAAGTGCTAGAGAGTAGCCAAGAGAAAGTTGAATTGATGGGCTGGCCTGGTTCTCCTTTCACACAGATATCTACTTCTGTACAGCTTCCTTGTGACCAATTTTAAAGCCAATTAAGTAAGGGAAAATTACGTTTTTGTTCTAGGCTAAGACATCTATTATCCCTCTGCATTCTTTCTTTCTTTCTTTTTTTTTTTGGTTTTTCGAGACAGGGTTTCTCTGTATAGCCCTGGCTGTCCTGGAACTCACTCTGTAGACCAGGCTGGCCTCAAACTCAGAAATCCGCCTGCCTCTGCCTCCCAAGTGCTGGGATTAAAGGCGTGCACCACCACACCCGGCTCTCTGCATTCTTTCTTTCACTAACCTGCCCGTATCTACACAGTTTACTTTTTCTCCAGCCAGCACAGCAGGGTGATTTCTTCTGTTTTTACATATGTAATGAGGGGTGAGGATGATTCCCTTTAGTGACATTTGAATAAAATATAAAGATAGGTTATTTTAAGTAGGGGACTTTGATTTCCTAGAATTTTGAATGGCTATGTAGTAACTGTGCGTATTCATGGAGTAAAATATGTTGGGTTTTTTTTTGTTTGTTTGTTTGGTTTGGTTTTTTGGTTTTTTGGAGTTTGGTTTTTTTGAGACAGGGTTTCTCTGTATAGCCCTGGCTGTCCTAGAACTCACTCTGTAGACCAGGCTGGCCTCGAACTCAGAAATCCGCCTGCCTCTGCCTCCCAGAGTGCTGGGATTGCAGGTGTGCGCCACCACCGCCCGGCTCTTTTGTTGTTTTTTGAGACAGGGTTTCTCTGTGAAACCCTGGCTGTCCTGGAACTGGCTCTGTAGACCAAACCAGTCTGGCCTCAAACTCAGAGACCTGCCTGCCTCTGCCTTTTGAGAACTGGAATTAAAGGTGTGAACCACTATGCCTAGTTCAATATGATGCATTGAAAACCTATATAATTGTGTGGTCATTGAATCAGGGTAATTAACATATTGTTAACTCAGAAATTTGCCCTTATTTATCTGTTTATTTATTTGATCATTGACTTAGTGGACTACTGAGGCCCAGGCCGGGGAGGAGATATACCTGCCTTAGAGTCCTGTGTTTAAGCATCAGAATAAAGGGTAAAACTGAAATCTAAAAAGAGCAAAAAACTTTTCTGTGTTTTTTTTTTTTTAAATAACATCATACAGTGTTTGCTAAATAATTTCTTCTCATGAATATTTAAGGAAGAATCTAACATGTAATTGGAAAAACAGATATTTATATAGAAGTAGTAGAATTCTTGGTCCTTGGAGAATAAAGCACTGAGGCGAGTTAAGAGTTTGGATTTTCTTTGAATAAAGCAGAGTAAGACACATCTTCTCAACACTAGAGGACCTGAGAGTTTTAGGTAATCCACCATGGTGCTTTGTAGGAAAGACTGTGGAATCCATAGGAAGAAATTACCACAGCAGTGTAATAAAGCTGTTAGTTGGGAGATGATTGGGAAGATTTTGGCTTTGGCCAAAAAGCTGAGGCTGACTACTAATTTTCCTTTCCTGCAGTTAATCCTGAATTCTTTCTTGAAAAAGAAATCTAAGTGATTCATTTTTATAAAAGATTTATTTATTTTATTATATGTATATGAGCACACTGTAGCTGTCTTCAGACACACCAGAAGAGGGCATCAGATCTCATTACAGATGATTGTGAGTCACCATGTACTTGCTGGGAATTGAATGAACTCAGGACCCCTGGAAGAGCAGTCAGTGCTCTTAACTGCTGATTCATCTCTCTAGTCCCCTAAATGATTCATTTTGTTGGCTGACATACTGATTATTATTGTTATGATGTATTATTTTAAGGTACATACTTTTATATATTTATTCATTTCATTCACTAACAGCTTTATTACACTGCTGTGGTAATTTCTTCCTATGGATTCCACAGTCTTTCCTACAAAGCACCATGGTGGATTACCTAAAACTCTCAGGTCCTCTAGTGTTGAGAAGATGTGTCTTACTCTGCTTTATTCAAAGAAAATCCAAACTCTTAACTCGCCTCAGTGCTTTATTCTCCAAGGACCAAGAATTCTACTACTTCTATATAGATATCTGTTTTTCCAATTACATGTTAGATTCTTCCTTAAGATGTATTTATGTATATGTGAATGAATGCTGTTTGTGTATGTCAGTGCTCATGGAGGTCATAAAAGGGTGTCAGATCCTCTGGGAGTTACAGGTGGTTGGTTGTGAACTGTCTAAAATGGATGCTGGTATCCAAACTCTGGCCTTAGAGAATATCTTCATTACTGAGTTATCTTTTCAGCCCCTGTAAATACCCAGGGACTAAGGAAATGTGAATTAAATAGTCACTTTGTAGTTATAGTTCCTAGTATAAGATTATGAGAGGTGGGTTACTCAAGGCTAGAATAGCTCTTACATAGTGTTTAGAACATAATACTATAAAATGTAAATAGATCTGTTAACTATGATCAAAATGGAAAGAGTTGTTATCAAGTAGTAAAGTTACTACTTTATAAGCAAAATTTTAAGAGTTAAAATTCATGTTTCAGCATTGACACATTGAAAGAAATAACACAGTAGAGTAAGTCGAAAGAGGGAAAGAATTTGTAAAGTGTAGAGTGATCTTCATAGGTAGTTAGCTTCGTGGGTAAAAGTATTTGCTTAAAAGATGTTGCAGCAGTTAAGAGCACTTGCTGTTTCTGCTTAGGACCTAGTTTCAGTTCCCAACGCCTACATGCTGGCTTTGCAGTCACCTATAACTACAATTCCAAGGGATGAGATGCCTCTTTTGGCTTCTTAGGGCTCCTGCTCAGTGCATACAAATTTCAGGCAGGTACACACACACCCGTGTTCACACAGAGAGAAATAAAATTAAAAATGCAGTTGTGTAGGTTATTTATGTTTTCAGCATATGTTTTCTATACCAAAGATAACATCTCTGATCCTGTACAACTGGGGTTTCCTAGACAAAAAGTGTGTTCTCCCGGTCTTTCTGGGGCTGCTCTTAATGACCCAAGTTTCTCTTCAGCCCTGAAAATCCTTGTCTGAAAGGCATTCAAACATTTTTGAAACATTACTATTTGACCCCTTTAAATTTTGCCAGTAAGTTTGTAGTAACAGGATGAGTGTTTTGCTGCTGCTTTTTTTTCTTGTGGTCCTAGAGTTGGCATATGCTATGAAAAGCACACACTGCCAGTCTCTGCTAAAATCGCAGTTGGCAGATGGTATTATTCAGTTTGATATTTGCCAACTTTAATAAGTGGTACCATATTTTATTTTTACTATAAATGTTTCAGTCTAGAATGATGAAATGTTTCTACAAATCGTGTAATAGTTTCCCTTGGGATGGTAGAAGTCATTTGCACACAGTGTACACATGTTCATGATAAATGGATGTACTACCGAGGCTTTTTTTTTTTTTAAATGTGTATGTGTGTGCATTTCTGTGAACGTATACCACATGTGTGTGGGTACCTACAGAGTCCAGAAGAGGGTGTCTGATCCTTTGGCTGGAGTTAGGTTGGTTGTAAACCCTCCCCAACCCCCAAGTACCTGGAACAAAATTCAGGTTCTTTGCAAGAGCAGCAGGAACCCTCAATTGCTGAGCCATCTTTTAAGCCTCTGAAGAGGGTTTTTATATAATTAGATAAGTGAGGCAAGAACCACATACTCCCCCTCCTTTCCTTCTATCCCAATAGTAAAGTCATTGTTATCTAGAACTCCCACAGAGATAATAAAAGAATAAAAATAGAATACTTATTAGGAAATAAATTTCTATTTATAATAGCACAAATACAACTTGTGTGACCAGTCTTTAGGAACAGAAAGTACTTTTGTTTTGGATTTAGATGTTTACTAGCTTCTCAAGAACAAATTTATACTATGTAACTGCTTTTTTTGATATGAAATTGGGTTTTCAAAATGTGATATCTATTAATAAACAAATACAGCATAATTTCATGTTCCATTTGGGGATTTTATGAAATGGAAGATGCTTTTATTTTATTAAGTTATATATTGTTGATAATATTATTTCTTTCTCTTTTTTTTCCTTGTGTACTAGGAGTCGAATTCAGGGCCTTGCATGTACTAAGCAAGTATTCTGCATTGAGCTGTATCCCTAGCCTTGGACTGATTTGCCTTAAAATATATTTTGATTTGGTTCTTTTAGAAGAGTGCTAGTTATTAGTTTTTTTTAAATTTGAGTTTAAATTTTTCATTTTTTTCTGAGTAACATCATTTTCATCCTAAGTAACATAGATTTGCATAAGGAAATCTTTTATTTTTCTTTTTTTCTATTTAATTAATAATTTAATTAATTAATTTATTTATACTTTTTATTGATTCTTTGTAAGTTTTACATCACACACTCCAGTCCCACCATCTCCCCATCCCTTTGTATCTGGCCTTTGTCCTTACAACCTCTCCATCAAAATAAAATAAAAAAACCAACAACAATAAAAAAATAAAACAAAGCATAGAAAACATCTTATTGTGGCAGTTGTAGTGTGTCACAGTGTGTTACACTGTATATACTTTCGTTCACACATCTTTACTTGCAAATGTTTGTTGCAGGGCATCATTTGTCTGGTTCTAGGCATCTGGCTTTTGCTATACCAGTAATTCTGGATCCTCACTGGGGTTCCTCTCAGGTATCTTGTTCCCCGTGTCACAGAGATCCTGCAGCTTTGGCTCTGCAGGACTGGCTCTTTACTCGCTCCAGCAGTTGAGGTAGATTTGGGGAGTGGGCCAACTCAAAGCCCTGCATGTTGGCCTGGGGAGGAGCTGAGCTGCTCAGTACCCCAGCTTTCCCACACCTGCATCCCAGGGCAAGCTCTCCAGCACTGTCCCAGCTGGCTCACCCAGTGTAGGCTAGCTGCTAGGCGCTTGTTGACTCTCCAGCTCCTTGGGGCCAGCTCTCTGGATTGCCTCAGTTGAGAGGGGGACATGTGTACCCCTCATCCCCTGCTCACACCATTGCGCAGGCAAGTGGCAGGGTGAACTTCTGAGTTCACACTCTTGGGGCTGGCTTACTACTTATCACCCCTCCAGGGCCAGCTCTGCTGTGTAACCCAGGCATGGTGCAGGGCCCACATCAGTATTGCAGTGGGTGAGGGTCAGATCCAGCTCTCCTGTTCTCATGACCCTGGATCCATGTGCAGGTGGCAAGGGACAAGGTAGGGGAACACAATCACCTCTGGGTGATCATAACCACCTCTGCCCCCAACACCTCACTAGATGAGTGGCAGGGCCATTCCCCCATGCTCATGCCTCCTGGGGCCGTTCCCCACCGAGTCCCAGCCACCAGAGCCAGCTCTGCTGTGCTGCCCAGGTAGGGGCAGGGCCTGCTCTCCCAAGGACTGTGGGTGAGAGGTGTGGTCAGCACACCCACTGAGGGGCGGGGCCACCTCTGCAGAGCCCTTGAACATCTATGTGATGCTAAGTGGCTGCTCAGACCAGGGACATCTGCATGTTCTGTAGTGGTAATCTGAACCACAGGTATTAACACAGACTGCTTCATGCCCACGGATGACCCTCAGTGGACCTGTACTTCACCATGGCATCAGGTGGCGGGCCAGGCTACTCACAGCAGGCTGTTCCTCTCCACTTGGTGTCTCCAGTTCCTCCTCTTACAGTGCTCAGCTGTCCCACTTCTCCTTCTCTCCTATCTGTTCACCACATTCTTGGACATTGTAGTGGCTCCTGCTTCAGGTGGCCCACATACCTGGTGGGCCTATCGGCACCGTGTGGAGGCAGGCACTCCTCTGGGTGTCGTTTCCGATGTAGCAATGGTGGCAGGTGGGTCTCCAGGTGCCCTCTGCCTGCCTGTGCTGCATGGTGTGACAGCAGGCAGGCCTCTGGGTGTCTACTATCTTACATATTTTTAATAAAAATTCTCTCCAGGCATATATTTGTTAAATCAATTTTTTATAACTTTCTTGCTCCAAGATGGTAAACTAAGTCACATAAACTATTTTAAAAGGAGCACTGTTTTTGAGATGTTGAAAAAACCCACTTGGGATTTCAGCTAAATACAAGTTTTGTTTAGCACCGTCAGTGTTCTTGTTACATTGGCTCTAAGGCATCCCGGTAAACCATGTCAGTGCGGTCACCGTTCTTGCAGAGCTCTGTTACTATAGGGCTTCAAATGACAGAAGCAACGCACACAGAACAAAAGCACCATGACTCCAGCTTATGACATGTGCTATGATTGATATTGGAAAAACTCATTATTGACAAAGTCTTCAGGATAAACACTCTGAGGAAGTAACATAGATATGTGAGTGTTTAGACTGGACCAGCTGTATGAACAAATAGAATAACATGTTCCAGTGGAACGAATGGGAGCCAGATCACACTGATAGTACTAGACTAGTAAGGAGATTTGGACTTAACTCAAAATGCAATAAGAAGCCAAGAAATGAGTTCGTAGGAATCAGAGATAGCTCAAGCTGCTTAAGAGCACTTGCTGCTCATGAAGAAGATACATACCTGGCTTATAACTGCTAGTAACTTCAGCTCCTGTGTACTGTACTTCATGTCTTCTTGGCCCCCGTGTGTAAATATACAGACATAAGCCTGTACATATAAATGAAAAAATAAAATAAAATTTAAGAAAGAAATGAGAGTGTTAGGATCTCATTTATTCTAAAATCTAGATGAGAAAGGGAAGACTAGTAATGAAGTAAGGAATGTTGGAGACCTGACCTACTGTGGACAGTAGAGACCAGAAGTCAATAGATTTGGGATATAGTTAGGAAAGAAATGTCAGGACTTGCCAGTGTAGTTTTGTAATTCCACCACTTAGGGAAGCTGATATGGAAGGATTATAGGTTTGAGGACAGCCTGTCCTATAGGTGAGACCTTGTTTTTAAGGTAGTTGAGGAGACAACTCAGTGGGTAAGAGTGTTTACTCTGCAAACATGAGGGCTGACCTGAGTTTGAATCCTTAGCACCCAAGTTAAAACTTAGGCATGGCGATGCTGTAGTCCAGTATTAAGGGGTGGAAGTGGGGAGGGGCATCCTAGGAGCTCCAGCCAGATTAGCCTCAGCTTCAGCAAGAGACCCTGCCTAAAGCCATTAAGGGGAAGAGTGCTAGAAGAAGATACCCAGTGTTCTCTGGCTTCTGCTTGTGGGCCCATGGAGACACATCTGTATATTTACATGTGGGAACCCCTCCCTGCCACATAACCATACAGTTGGGATTGATTATTAAATAATTGGAAGGAAGCAAACATTACTGTCTGTATTATACCTTGTTAGATTTTATACTCAGTAAATAAAAATATTCAGTGAACACTGTATATCTTCTAACTTGTTTTTTATTTGCTTTGGTTTCATAATGAAGATTTTAAAATGCAGTTTTAGAGGTAAAATGATTGTGGCTGGAATGGATATACAGGAACACTGATAAAGAAGACATTCCCAAATATATAGTATGAATGAATAAAACCCAAATTATGAAAATCATTCATTGCTAAAGGACCCTACCTGTCTTGAACATTTAATAAGTAAATGACTTAAAGAATATGTGCTCAGACATTTTTTATATTTTCTGTCTTCTGAGAATCTGAGTTTCTATCTGATATCATTTTCTTTCAGTTTAAAACTCTGTTAATGATTTTGTGTAGGTCTGCCTTGAGACTTTTTTTTTTAACTTCCTCCTCTCTTCTTCATATTTAACAATTTTATCAATTTACTTATTGACTATGGACAGTGACTTTTTGGTGTTGGTGTTGGTTTTTCAATACAGTGTTTTGTTGTTGTTGTTGGTGGTGGTTTTTTTTTGTTTTTGTTTTTGTTTTTGTTTTTGTTTTTTTGAGACAGGGTTTCTCTAGCCCTGGCTGTCCTGGAACTCACTCTGTAGATCGTGCTGGCCTTGAACTCAGAAATCCGCCTGCCTCTGCCTCCCAAGTGCTGGGATTACAGGCGTGCGCCACCACCACCCGGCACTTTTTTACTTTTTAATCCCTTTAAATGTTCTTATTCTGAGCTAATTTTTTTCTACTTTTATCTCTGGTTAGACACTGTATTAAGGACTAGTACATTCTATGACTAGAAATAAACCCACTCTATTCTAGAGGAAATATCATACATGAATAGGAAAATTTTAATTATGGTCTTTTGTTTGTTTGTTTGTTTGTTTGTTTTGTATGTTTTTCAAGACAGGCTTCTCTAGGTAGCTCTGTCTGTTCTGGAATTCGCTTTGTAGACAAGACTGGCCTCGAACTCAGTGATTTGAACACCCCTTTCTGCCTCCAGAGTGCTGGGACTAAAGGCGTGCACTACCATGCCCCATAATTGCAATCTTTAAAAGTTGAAAAATCAGTGAGTGTACAGAAGGAATAGATGTTTTATTTGTTATTTCCCTGCCCCCCTTAGTCCCCATATTTTAGAGCTTTCTAGGTTTTGTTAGAGATATATAACTGAATTTTCCCTGCCTTGTCAATTTTGAGTAATGTATTACGGCAGCATAAGAAAGAGACATCCTAATACCATGCAGTTTTTAACACTATTGCTCTGTAGTACTGCTGAGGTCAAAGATACTGATTCCCCCAGAAGTTCTTTTACTGTTGAGAATAGTTTTAGCTGTCCTGGGTTTTTTGTTATTCCAGATGAATTTGAGAATTGCTCTTTCTAACTCTATGAAGAACTGAGTTGGGACTTTGATGGGGATTGCATTGAATCTGTATATTGCTTTTGGCAAGATGGCCATTTTAACTATATTAATCCTGCCAATCCATGAGCATGGAAGATTTTTCTATTTTCTGAGGTCTTCTTCGATTTCTTTCTTCAGAGACCTGAAGTTCTTGTCATACAGATCTTTCACTTGTTTGGTTAGAGTCACACTAAGATACTTTATATTGTTTGTGGCTATTGTGAAGAGTGTCATTTCTCTAATTTCTTTCTCAGCCTGTTTATCCTTTGAGTATAGGAAGGCTATTGCTTTGCTTGAGTTGATTTTATAACCAGCCACTTTGCTGAAGTTGTTTATCAGCTGTAGGAGTTCTCTGGTGGAGTTTTTTGGGTCACTTAAGTATACTATCATCATTTGCGAATAGTGATAGTTTGACTTCTTCCTTTCTAATTTGTATCCCTTTGACCTCCTTATGTTGTCTACTTGCTCTAGCTAGAACTTCAAGTACTATGTTGAAAAGATATGGAGAGAGGGGGCAGCCTTGTCTAGTCCCTGATTTTTATGGGATTGCTTCAAAGTTTCTCTCCATTTACTTTGATGTTGGCTACTGGTTTGCTGTATATTGCTTTTACTATGTTTAGGTATGGGCCTTGAATTCCTGTTCTTTACAAAACTTTTAGCATGAAAGGATGCTGAATTTTGTCAAATGCTTTTTCAGTATCTAATGAAATGACCATGTGTTTTTTTTTCTTTGAGTTTGTTTATGTAATGGATTGCATTGATGGATTTCCATATATTGAACCATCCCTGCATCCCTGGGAGGGAGTCTACTTGATTATTGTGAATGATCATTTTGATGTGTTCTTAGATTCAGTTGGCAAGATTTTTTTTTTTTTTTCTGAGACAGGGTTTCTCTGTGTAGTCCTGGCTGTCTTGGAACTCACTCTGTAGATCAGGCTGGCCTTGAACTCAGAAATCCGCCTGCCTCTGCCTCCCAAGTGCTGGGATTACAGGCGTGTGCCACCACCGCCCGGCAGTTGGCAAGAATTTTATTGAGTATTTTTGCATTGATATTCATTAGGGAAATTGGTCTGAAGTTCTCTTTCTTTGTTGGATCTTTATGTGTTTTTGTTATCAATGTAATTGTGGCTTCATAGAACGAGTTGGGTAGTGTTCCTTCTGAGTGTTCATAGCACTCAGGGCTATGGGTTTTCTTCTTAGCACTACTTTCATTGGGTCCCATAAATTTGGGTATTTTGTGCCTTTATTTTCATTCAATTCTAGAAAATCTTTGATTTCTTTCTTTATTTCTTCCTTGACCAAGGTATCATTGAGTATTGTTCAGCTTCCATGTGTTTGTGGGCTATCTGTTGCTTTTGTTGCTATTGAAGACTACTCTTATTCCATAGTGATCTGATAGGAGGCATGGGATTAGTTTGATCTTCTTATATCTATTGAGGTCTGTCTTGTGAACAATTATATGGTCAATTTTGGAGAAGGTACCATGAGGTGCTGAGAAAAAGGTATATTCTTTCGCTTTAGGATGAAATGTTCTATATATATATCTGTTAAATCCAATTGGTCCAAAGCTTCAATTAGTTTCACTGTGTCCCTGTTTAGTTTCTGTTTTCCTGATCAGTCCATTGAGGAGAGTGGAGTGTTGAAGTCACCCACAATTATTGTCTTAGGTGCAATGTGTGCTTTGAGCTTTAGTAAAGTTTCTTTTATGAATGAGGGTGCCCTTGCATTTGGAGCATAGATGTTCAGAATTGAGAGTTCTTCTTGGTGGATTTTTCCTTTGACCAGTAAGAAGTGTCCTTCTGTGTCCCTTTTGATGACTTTAGGTTGAAAGTCAATTTTATCTGATATTAGAATGGCTACTCCAGCTTGTTTCCTGAGACCATTTGCTTGTAAAATTGTTTTCCAACCTTTTACTCTGGGGTAGTGTTTGTCTTTGTCACTAAGGTGTGTTTCCTGTATGCAGCAAAATGTAGGGTCCTGTTTACATATCCAGTCTGTTAGTCTATGTCTTTTTATTGGGGAATTGAGTCCATTGATGTTAAGAGATATTAAGGAATAGTGATTATTGCTTCCTGTTATTTTTGATGTTATTTTTGTTTTTGAGTGGTTATCTTCTTTTGGCCTTGATGAAAGAATGTTACTTACTATCTTGCTTTCTCTGGGGTGTATTTTCCCTCCTTGTATTCTTGTTTTCTACCTATTATCCTTTGTAGGGCTGGATTTGTGAAAAGATATTATGTAAATTTGGTTTTATCATGGAATATCTTGGTTTCTCCATCTATGGTGATTAAGAGTTTTGCTGGGTATAGTAGTCTTGGCTGGCATTGGTGTTCTCTTAGAGTCTGCATGAGATCTGCCCGGGATCTTCTAGCTTTCATGGTCTCTGGTGAGAAGTCTGGTGTAATTCTGATAGGTCTTCCTTTATATGTTACTAGGCCTTTTTCTCTTACTGCCTTTAATATTCTTTCTTTGTTCAGTACATTTGGTGTTTTGATTATATGTGATGGTCCAGTCTGTTTGGAGTTCTGTAGGCTTTTTGTTTGTTTGTTTGTTTGGTTGGTTGGTTTTTCTAGACAGGGTTTCTCTGTGTAGCTCTGGCTGTCCTGGAACTCTGTAGACCAGGCTGGCCTCAAACTCAGAAATCTGCCTGCCTCTGCCTCCTAAGTGCTGGATTAAAGGCATGCACCACCATTGCCCGGCCTCTGTAGGCTTTTTGTATATTCATGGACTTTTCTCTCTTTAGGTTAGGGAAGTTTTCTTCTAGAAGTTGAAGATATTTGCTGGCCCTTTAAGTTGTAAATCTCATCTATACCTATAATCCTTAGGTTTGGTCTTCTCATTGTGTCCTGGATTTCCTGGATGTTTTGGGTTACAAGCTTTTTGCATTTTGCATTTTCTTTGACTGTTGAAGCAAAGATTCCTATGGTATCTTTGGCATCTGAGATTCTTCTATCTCTTGTATTCTGCTGTTGATATTTGCATCTATGACCCCTGATTTCTTCCCAAGGTTTTCTATCTCCAATGTTGTCTCCCTTTGTGATTTCTTAGTTGTTTCTACTTCTGTTTTTAGATCCTGGATGGCTTTGCTCAGTTCCTTCACTTGTTTGTTTATGTTTTCCTATAATTCTTTGAGATTTTTGTGTTTCTTCTTTCATGACTTCTGCCTGTTGACCCGAGTTCTCCTGTATTTCTTTAAGTGATTTTTGCATTTCCTCTTTATTGGCTTCTATCTGTTGATCCATATTCTCCTGAATTTCTTTAAATGATTTTTGTGTTTTCCTTGTAAGGGCTTCTACCTTTTGATCCATTTTTTTTCTGTATTTCTTTTAGAGATTTATTTATGTCTTTCTTGTGTTCCTCTAACAGCATCATGACCAATGATTTTAAATCCAAGTTTTGTTTTTCTGGTGTGTTGGGTTATCCAGGACTGGTTGTTGTCAGAGAATTGGGTTCTGATGGTGCCATATTGCCTTGATTTCTGTTAGTAACATTCCTACATTTGCCATTTGCCATCTGGTTATCTCTGGCATTAGTTGGTCCTTTTGTCACTGTCTGGTGCTTGAACCTCCTGTAAGCCTGTAAGGCTATTTCTGCTCCTCTAGATGACTGGGTTTCCCCTGGCACAGATTGCTGATGGGTTGCCCTACTTTTGGGTGCCGTTGGAGCCCTGGTGTGCCTTGCCCCAAGCAATGTTATACTCGGGGGCTGTCTCTGTGCAAGTGGTGTTGCCTGTCCTGTCTATCTGGGAGCGAAGATGGCAGCGGGGAGCCCCTCCATTTGCCGATTACTCTGTAGGGCAAACGACCCATGACAGGGCTGGCACACAGAGGACTCACAGAGCTGGCCATGTCTTGGGCGCAGGCAGAAGCCTGGTGGTTTGTGTCCCAAGTGATGTTAAACTTCAGATATCTCTGTGTACCTGGTGCTGCCTGTCCTGTCTGTCTGGGAGCGAAGATTGAATGACAGTTTGTAAATATGATTTTGAATGTTTAGCTTTGAAGCATAGGAGATAATTAGGGTCACATTATTAGGAAGTCTATCTTGAATATGATGAGAAATCAGTTAACTGGAATAGCATGAATTACAAATTATAGTAGTGTGTAGGGAAAATAATTTGGAAGGGTTGACAGGAAAGTCCAGAAGAGTTTAATAGGGAGACATTCTAATTCATGAAAGAAATGGTAAGGAAATTTTATAGTTCAAAATTATAATGCATTTATAGTCGATGCTTGTTCCGGAAGGCCAGATGATCATGCTAGTATGGACTGCGAGAGCAGTGGGATGGCTGCTGTTAGGGGCTTGTGTGGTGCTGCCCGGTAGTGGTGGTTTTCAGTCATATGTCCCCAGCAGCTTCCTTTTTAGCAGTTTCTAGCATTGATGGTGGCACTTGTTATGATTCTGGCAGAGTCGAGTGGTTCTGTAGAGTTGTTTCTCAGAAGTCACTTACTCTGCGGCCCTCTTCTTCGCTTTTTCCAATGAATTTGAGAGCATGAAAGAGTTTTGTAGTAAGTTCATTTTTGCTTAGGTTACTTACACTGGGTCTGGTCCTGTGTTAATACTCTTAACTGGTTCTAACCAGCACTGATTTATGAGCCACAGATGGTCACTGGTGATTTGCCTTTGGCT
This sequence comes from Apodemus agrarius, assembly GCA_964023405.1. Lineage (NCBI taxonomy): Eukaryota > Metazoa > Chordata > Mammalia > Rodentia > Muridae > Apodemus > Apodemus agrarius. The sequence continues at coordinate 103,646,069 of OZ030005.1, read as the reverse complement.
CTCAGTGGTAAATGCCACTTAGGTTTTCATCTGTGGTCACTGAAATAAAGTACTGGCTAAAGCAAAGCTTTGGTGGACTGAGCAGTGGTATATTTTAGGAGATACAGGATTATAAGGATTATGTCAGGATTGTGGTTTTTAACTCTACAGCAGAGTTTAAAAGTAATTTTTTTTTCTCTATGTAACGTATTTAGGAGCTGGAGAGATGGCTCGGCAGTTAAGAGCACCAACTGTTCTTCCAAAAGTCCTAAGTTCAAATTCCAGCAACCACATGGTAGCTCACAACCATCTGTAACAAGATCTGGTGTGTCTGAAGACAGCTACAGTGTACTTACCTATAAAAATAAATAAATCTTAAAAAAAAGATATTTAGAAATCTTTGGTGACATTTTTGGTTATCATGGAGGGGAGAGAGTATAATTGGCTCTAGTGTATAGAGAGCCAGAATTTTGCTGAGTAATACTGTTTCTGACACAGACTGTCAGTAGTACTGAGTCTGAGAAACGCTTGTTCAGAAAAAGCCAGTTTCTTTAAAAGGGTCATAGTTTTTAAATCATGGCTAGAGACCTAAGGAATTGTGTCTTTAGCCTAAAACTATCTTTTATATCCTATAAGTCTTGTAACTATCAGGTTCAGAGTCAGACTTAAATTATTCAACTATAATATAGAATGAGCTCAGAAATTTGTTAGACTTTTTAGATTTATAAGGTGAGTCACTGAAAAAGCATAAGATTTCAAGAATTGGATTATAAGGAATTGGGAATATTTGGATGATTTTAGATTTCTTTTGAGACATTGTCTTACTGTAGCCTAACCTATCCTCAAGCTCACTGTATAACCAATGTTGGGCTTGAATTCTTGACCGTCCTTACTTCCTGCCTCAACCTTCCAAGTGCTAAGGTCATACATGAACACTACACCTGGCTTACTTTAGGTATTCTGAATCTAATCTTTCTTTATTACCCCCTGCCTGATGTTCTTATTTGATTTTCTTGCTGTGACAAATATCATGGCCAAAAGCCACTTAGGAGAGGAAAGGTTTATTTCTGTTTATACTTCCCAGTAGTATTCCCTCACTGAGGGAAGTTAGGACGGAAACCATGGAGGATGGCTGCTTAATGGCTTATTTGTTGACTTCTGCTTAGCTAGGTCCCCCCCCCCCCAACCACCTGCATAGGAATGATGCCGCCCATAGTGGACTAGCCTCTCTCATATCAGACAGACAATCTCTTATAGACTCTGCCATTGACTGGTCTGATCAAGACAGTTTCTTTTGTTTTTTGTTTTTTTGTTTTTTGTTTTTTGTTTTTCCCTCTCGAGACAGGGTTTCTCTGTATAGCCCTGGCTGTCCTGGAACTCACTCTGTAGACCAGGGTGGCCTCGAACTCAGAAATCTGCCTGCCTCTGCCTTCCAATTGCTAGGATCAAAGGCATGCGCCACCACTGCCCGGCTAAGACAGTTCTTTAATTGAGGTTCCCTCATTCCAGGTGACACTAAGTTGTGTCAGGGGACCAGCAGAAGCCACAGCTTGTCTTCCATAACTAAAAGAGTGGGTTCCCTTTGCCTAAAGGTGCTATAGTGGCCTTACTTTTTTCCCCCTTCCTTAAGATAAGGTCTTGATATGTATACAGCCCAGCTTGGCCTCAGACTCACTGTTTAGCTCAGCCTGGCTTTGAACTTGTGATTCTCTTGTTTCAGCTTGCCAAGTACTGAAATTATAGATGTCTACCATCACATCTGGCATAGTTTTGCTTCTTAAAATCACAGCCGTTTCATTGTCATTCTACTTCATGGCCTTCAGAACAGCTAAAGTCAATTTCATTGATGAGAGACAAGTTTTATGTATTGAAAGAATTACAGAATAACTTTACTAATTTATATTAGCAGACCTCCCAGGAATTATATATGAAAGTAAGAATCTGATTTTAGTGGGCTGAATTTATTAATACAGGTTATCCTATAGAGTTTCAGATTTGATACTTATTCAAACAGTTGGAACTGTTTCTAGCTGTCTGCTTGTTTGATTGACAGACATCTAATTTCATTCTTGATCTATATTGAGTAAAATTGAGATACCAACTGGGTATGGTGGTACATGCCAATAATCTCAGCATACAGGAAACAAAGACAGAAGAATCACATGTTTGAAGCCAGCCTAGGTGATATAGCATGACTGTTGTCTCAAGAAACAAATGGGGAGGTGAGTAGATAGAATGCTTCTCTGGCATGGCTGATGCCCGGGATTAGATCCCCAGCACTACTTAAGCCATACATAGTGGCACATTTATGCATCTCTGCACTTTGAGGGATACAGGAGGATTATAAATTCAAGTTTATCCTAGGCAAGATACTGAGTTGGAGGTTAGTTTGGAATGCATGAGATCCTGCCCCAAAACATATAAGGAAACAGAGCAAATACTGAAATGGACAACTTAGCAATTTAGGAATGTTGTGGGCTAGAATTATTATGTGAAACTGGCTTCCTTAGTTTCTGGCCATAGAGGCATTTTTTTACCCACACTGAATGATGCTTAGTGTAATTCTGTCATCTCCCACAAATGTTCTCTGCTACTTTTAAGAAGGTACAGCTGTCAGGGGACCACTGCCATTCTTAAAAAGTGCTGTTGGGATTGTCTTCTCGGGCCTTGGGGTGAGTGTGAAAAATGCTGCTACTAAATTGGCCACCTGAATTCAGTGGAATCCTGGATAGGCAGAGGCAGGAACAGACCTTAACTAATATAAGCAAGATAGGAATAGTTACCTGGTGCACAAATGGTCAGAGTTCTGAGAACTGACATAGAAGGGAAGCTCTCTAAGGTCTTATTTGGCTGGATAACAGAATATAAATAAAAACCAGAACACCTCAAGTTTGAAGACTATAGGTTTTTTGGTCACTGTGATGGAATTATCCAGCCTGTGTCTTGTTATTACTTCACAGATCCTTGAAGAAAGGAAACGAAGCACTTTATTTTATTTTAAGGAGAAACTGTTAAGATATTACAACTAAGTAAATCAGTTTTCTTTATCTCTTTCTGTGAACAAAGGGACTTTTGGTCACATACAAGAATAACTGTATCAGGGAAAGGAAAAATACTTAAACCTCTCAAAGATTATTAGAATTGGAACTAATCCTATTTCCTAGTGACTCAGGATCAATGTATTCCAGCAGTGGACTGAGAGCGTGCAGGAGTCAGATTCAGACTGCAGCTTGGCCTTGGGTTTTTGCAGTAGCCTAGTGGATCCATAAACTCAGTATGTAAATTAAAAAATTCTTAGTGCATTCTTGAATAAATTCATTCAAAAGCTGAGAGAATCTCTCAGTTGTCTTCTATATTTATGGATTAAGAGTCACTGTGGTCTGAAGAGTAAAGTGTAACACTCTGGTGTTTAAAGCTATCTAACACCCTGATCACAGAAATTAATCTTGTATTGAAAATGTGAGAAATTTGAATTTCATTTAACTTTTTCTTTGCTAATATAAAAGATACATTTTTGTAGAGACTTTTAAATTTGTACCACTCCTGTTGCTAGTTCCACATATAACCTCTTTGCTAGAAATAGATTCTGGTACCTGGTAATTGGATCAAGTATATTAAATAACAGAGTCTCAGAAATAGCCAACAGTGTACTATATCAACCCTGCATTGTCTCCATGGCTAGGTAGCCTTTTGGTTCTTTGTCATAATTTAGTCTATAGGAATTTTGTTTGTTTACCATCCAGTAGTATATACTACAGTGGTTCCCTATAGAATGACATCATGTGGATGTGTAAGACTTTCTGACAGAAAACCAATAAGCACTTCGATCTTTTGTAAAGACACAGCTGATAGTAGGACATACATCGCCATCAAAAAAATGTAAGAATATTACACCGTAGTGAATTTTTTGAGGTTACAGTGTTTTGGTTATGATAAGATATATTCCTGAAGTATAAGCTACTTTATCTTATTTATACATCCTAATGTCCAGTTATAGTAACTGGCTGGTTTTGTTAGCTTCAGAGTTACCATATTAGAGTATATCACCTTAACGACTTTACTGAATAATCCACAAAGCTACCATTTGGGTTGCTACATGGCAGGCTCTTGACAGGAGAGTAGCAGTTTTGAGCTTATTCATTTTAGAGATAATTTCTTTGAAAAGGATTATTAGCTTGATGTTGTACCTAATAGAGAACAAAAGTCCAAATACTGCATATGAGTGATAGGAACTACTCATGCAGCACAGAGTTGACAGTTTCTGCCATTACATAGAAATGATATACACGGGACTAAGCAAAATGCAAGGGTTGGAGACACACGTACATTGAATAAGCAAGAAGGCTTTTCGGCACTGCTAGACCTCTCACACCCCACCTCCCATGGCTTTATTTCTGGACAGTTCACTCTGTATTTGGCTAACAGTTCTCTATGCTGTGTTGACACTTACCAATTTAAGATAAGCTTCTGATAGAATTTGCTAAGTGCCTCCTAATAATCTATTTTTATCTTTAGACACAAAGCTTTTTCCCGCCTCCACCACAGTTGTCAGTTAACCAGCAGACTTCCTTGGAATTGACTATGATCCGATGACTGAGTTTAGATCCGTGATACATGTAAGCAAATTTGCCTTTCCAGAAAATTCCTTAAGTAATAATTGTCTTTTAAGGTTCTACATGAAACATAGCTGGCCTGGAAATGTTGTAGAGGTTAAAGGAGGGGGAATTGTAAATTCTAGGCTAGTTGAGGCAAATTGTGAAATCCTTGGTTTAACAGATTTATTAGCAAACAACACTCCATCCCAAATTGTCAAATAAGTGAACAACATAGCTGTAATACTCTTAGATGGTGTGAAAAATCATGGAATGGTTTTGATCTAGGGAACTAACATGATGAACTTCGATTTTGGGGAACTTACTTTCACACTTCTAGAAACTTGAACATGAGTTGCAGTGCAGCGAAATAGGAAGCTGGAAGATCGCTAAACTGCTGTTGTTCAGTAGAGTGTACATTTGCAATTGTGAATAAAGCTAGTAGGCAGAGTATGTTCAGTAATAGAGAACATATTTGAGAAAGTTTTCTTAAAAAACTGATAGTCAACAGCATTTTTGGAGGGATACTGCCTTTTTTTTTCTTAGTTTACTTCTTCATTGCTACTAAAGAGGGCTTTTTTGTTTGTTTAGTTTTGGTTTGGTTTTAGTTTTTTGAGCTAGAGTTTCTCTGTATATGTAACCTTGACTGTCCTGGAACTCTCTCCATAGACTAGGCTAAACTTGAACTCACAGAGATCCTCCTGCCTCTACTTCTTGAGTGCTGGGATTAAAGGCTTGCAACATCACTGTCCAGCTAAAGAGGGCATTTTAATTCAGTAGGATAATGTAGTCTAAGCAACTTTATGAAAAGTCAAGTCAATATTTAGTGTTAATTATATACTCTTAGAATTTTATACTCTCTCTCTCTCTCTGTGTGTGTGTGTGTGTGTGTGTGTGTGTGTGTGTAAGTTATGTGGTTTAGGGCAGGTGGGCATATGTCTTGGCACATATATAGTCATCAGAGGTCAGAGTAGGTTTTTTTCCTTTTACTTTTGGTTGCCGGGATCAAACTCAAGTCCTCAGGCAAGTACTTTTAACCACTGAACCTATTTCATTAGCCCATGAATTTATATTCTTTTGCCACTATTCTCAAAGGCCTGAAGTAACAGATAGTTGTTAGTTGGTTTTGATATTTAGTCTCTAAATTGTAGTTGGATTTATATGCTAATGAATTATGAATTTACAAAAAAATAAAGTCATGTAGTATTCACATATTACATATGCTGCTGGCTTGATTTTCTTCTTTGTTTGTTTTTTGTTTTTTCCAAGACATGATTTCTCTGCATCTTGCTCTGACTGTCCTGGAACTCCTTCTGTAGACCAGGCTGGCCTCCAACTGCTGGGATTAAAGGTGTTTGTCACCATTGCCAGGCTGATCCTGTTTTTGAATAAACCAATTTCAGTACACTGCACAAGTATACTATATAGAGAGTAGTGGGCATGGGCACAACAGAACTGTTTGCCCCATTTATTTTCTTAATGATATATTTTGTTCTTTATGCGTTGTGTTCAATATGTATTCTTGGCCTTCAGGGGCATGAATAGAATCTGGTTAGCATTCAGGAAGCTTAAGGTTTCCCTCCAAATACTGCACAACTGGCATAATTGCATACATCTGTAATATCAACACTTAAGAGGTAGAAGGAGGATTAGAAATTCAAGGTCATCCTCAGCTATATAATGAGTTTGATGCTTGCTTGGGCTCCAGGAGACTGTGTCAGGGGAATAAAGCCTTCTTACTCGGTTGTGTAACAGTCCATGGGCTCTTTGCTAAGTTTAACTGGGGGAAAAAGTTTGTGTATTCTAAATAAATCTTTTGAATAATAGGAAATTATGATGAAAAACTGGAAAGTCACATTATATTCCTACCTGTATTATTGAATAGCCACAGAAGACTTGTTTCAGTTGAGAAACAGTCTTGCTTCATTAAACACAAAGTAGTTCAGATAGGAAAACCATTTGTAGAGTGACTTCCTGAATTCTTTCTATTAGCTAACAAATAGTTTTTCCCCTCTTATCCTTTGGAACTGGGTCTGTACAGACATAGTTAGATCTACTTATTTTGGTGAGGTTTATGTTTCTAGTAATTTTGGCATTGTTATACAACCTTCTGGATTGTAAGATAACATTTAAAAAACTTTTTTTTTTTTTTTTTTACTGAAAAGCAAATTTTATAAATTAAGAGTGGGTAATTTGAGCATTGTAAAATTCTTTTGATTATCTTGATTATATTAAGATGAATAGGTTAATTTTGTGTAACCCAGATGCCAGAAGTTTGGTCTCCTACTATTGTGCTTTTTTGTTGAATCTCTTTTCTGGATGGTAGTTGTCTTGGTGAGAAAGAGAAAAGTTACAAGGGGACCCAAGGGAGCTGCTTGTGGATGGGATGGAGTAACAGCCGTGGAACTAATGTAAGGAGTGTACTGTGACATATATTAAACCTGACTTTTTTCTTTTGGGAGGAAAATAGTCTCATGAATATTGGTTATATATTTTGTTATTATGATTTTTATGGCAGGATATTCTGGAAGGGCTGTTTGAGTAATATGAATACAGTAGTTAACAGGCATAGAGGTGTTCGTATTTTTTTCCCCCAGACAGGGTTTATTTAAACGAGGCTGGTCTCAAACTCAGAAATCCACCTGCCCCTGCTTCCCCAGTGCTGGGATTAGAGCTTGTGTGCTACCACTCCCTCTCAGTTTAGGCCATTCGCCGCCAGCAATTTTATTTACCAATCAAAACCAACTAGGAGCAGGGTCCCCCAGTGCAGATTCTTGTGCAATTTTGGGGACCTAACTAACAATACATGCAGCATGGACCAAATCTGTAACAGTAGAGGATCAGAAGTTCAAGGTCATCTTAGACTACATAGGGAGGTTGAAGGCAAGCCTGGCTGCTTGAGCCTCTTGTAAAGGAGAAAGAGGAGGAGGAGGAAAGGAAAAGAACAGGGATTAATTTTGAGATAAGATTTTTGTTGGCTCTATTTAAATATTTGTTGCTGAATATACATTCTATGGATTAATGGCCAGATTTATCCAGTATGACTCTAGAGGGAAGATTGTGACCAGCAGATAGATATTATTTTAAAAGAATTTTCCTCCCATAAAATGAAGTTAAATGCCTACTACTATAATAAAATATGAGGCTGGAAGCTGGGGGTGGTAGTGGTAGCAGTGGCACATGCCTTTAATCCCAGCACTTGGGAGACAGAAGCAGGTGGATCTCTGAGTTCAAGGCCAGCCTGGTCTACAGAATGAGTTCCAGGATAGTCAGGGCTATACAGAGAAACCCTGTCTTGGAAAACAAAAAGGAAAAAAAGAAAGGCTGGAAAGACAGCTCCATGGTTTAGAGCACTGGCTACTCCTCCAGATTCCCCAGGTTCAGTCAGCACCCACATGGTGGCTCACAGCCATCTGCCACTTCAGGTTCAGGATAGCCACTGCCCTCTTTTAGACTCTGCTGTACTGGTACCAGGTTTGCATGTTGTACATAGATATATATGTAGGCAAAACACACATAAATACACATAAAATTAGAAAAAAGTATTAACAAATAATCTTCTCAAGAAGGTGTATTAAATTACTATAAATACAAAGCTCATTATAAATGTAATATTGTAAAATGAGGAGTTTTAAGACAACAGTAATTTAGTTTCTTACAGTTTTAAAGGCTTAAAGATCAATGTTAAGATCTGAAGTAAGTAGGGGAGGGGGGATATCAGAAAAGGTATTAACCATTGGCAATGTAAATGAAGAAGTAAGGTTAGATTCTTCCAGGGACTGAGGGATAGTGTCTTAGTCAGGGTTTCTATTCCTGCACAAACATCATGACCAAGAAGCAAGTTGGGGGGAAAGGGTTTATTCCGCTTACACTTCCACACAGCTGTTCATTACCAAAGGAAGTCAGGACTGGAACTCAAGCAGGTCAGGAAGCAGGAGTTGATGCAGAGGCCATGGAGGGATGTTCCTTACTGGCTTGCTCAGCCTGCTCTCTTATAGAACCCAAGAATACAAGCCCAGAGATGGCACCACACACAAGGGGCCCTCCCCACTTGATCACTAAATGAAAAAATGCCCCACAGCTGGATCTCATGGAGGCATTTCCCCAACTGAAGCTCCTTTTCCTATGATAACTCCAGCCTGTGTCAAGTTGACACAAAAAATCAGCCAGTACAATTGACCCCTTGTCAACTTGACACACCAACATATCGCGATTAAGCCTCAACCCTTACTTTCTTATTCATCCCCAAGATCTAAATAACATTAAAAGTCCCACAGTCTACATATTAAAAGTTCAATCCCTTTAAAATATCCAATGTCTTAAAATTCAAATTCTTTTAAAAATTCAAAGTCTCTTAACTGTGGGCTCCACTAAAATACTTTCTTCCTTCAAGAGAGAAAAATATCAGGGCACAGTCACAATCAAAAGCAGAACTCAAACTCCAATGGTTCAAAGTCTGGGATCCAACTCACATTCTTCTGGGCTCCTCCAAGGGCTTGGGTCACTTCTCCAGCTCTGTCCTTTGTAACACACACCTGTCTTCTAGGCTTCAGCTGCCCATACTCCACTGCTGCTGCTGTCCTTGGTGGACATCACATAGTACTGGCATCTCCAAAGCACTGCTATCTTCCGCTGTAACTAGGCTTCACCAATAACCGCTCATAGGCTTTCTTCATGGTGCCAAGCCTCAACTCTTTTGCATGACCCCTTCAGTCCTGGGCCATCAATTGCAACTGAGGGTACACTTTCACCAATGGCCTTTCACAGTACCAAGCCTCAGCTGTTCTTCATGCCTTCAAAACCAGTACCACCTGGGTGACTCTTACACAGTACTAAGTCCTGCTACAGCACGAGGTACAACCTTGGCTATCTGGAACACACCCTCTGTGCTCTCAGAAAACACTTCCCAGAAGATTTTACCTCAGTGATGCTAGTTTCTTCTTAATCACTGCTAATTTCTTAGCTCCAGCTAACCAGCATCAATAGTTCCAGTAACACAAAGGTTCGCTTTAGTGGTTCTGGAATCTTGTTATTCACAGCTGATTCTTCAGCCCCAGCTAACCAAAACCACAGAATCTTAATGGCCCTGATAAGAGTCTTTAATCTTCCTTCTGAAATTTCACAAGCCAGGCCTCCATCTTCTGCACTGTTCTCAACATTATCTTCCAAGCTCCTGCACAACATCTCACAGAGGTCTTAACACTGAATGGTCCATCTAGCCCAAGGTTCCAAAGTCCTTCCACAGTCCTCCCCAAAAAATGGTCAGGTTGTCACAGGAATACCCCACTACGCTGGTACCAATTTGTCTTAGTCAGGGTTTCTATTCCTGCACAAACATCATGACCAAGAAGCAAGTTGGGGAGGAAAGGGCTTATTCCGCTTACACTTCCACACAGCTGTTTATCACCAAAGGAAGTCAGGACTGGAACTCAAGCAGGTCAGGAAGCAGGAGCTGATGCAGAGGCCATGGAGGGATGTTCCTTACTGGCTTGCTTCCCCTGGCTTGCTCAGCCTGCTCTCTTATAGAACCCAAGAATACCAGCCCAGAGATGGTACCACACACAAGGGGCCCTCCCCACTTGATCACTAAATGAAAAAATGTCCCACAGCTGGATCTCATGGAGGCATTTCCCCAACTGAAGCTCCTTTTCCTATGATAACTCCAGCCTGTGTCAAGTTGACACAAAAAACCAGCCAGTACAGATAGTCAGTTCCATGTGCAGATCCTGCCTTGGAGCATGGCTACTGGAAGCCCTTGGCATTTTCTGGCTTGTAGTTTTATCATTCTAGTCATTGCTTTTCATCTTCATGTGGCATTTCCTCCATGTTTGTATGCATTTTATGGGTTTTTTTTCTTATCACACCAGTCATTGGAGTTGGGTCCTCTCTAATCCAGCATGACCTCATCTTAACTAGTTATATCTGCAAAGACATTGTTTCCAAATAAAGTTTCTTCTCAGTATTTAGGTAATTGTGGATAGATAATTCAACCTAGTATACCAAACAACAAAATATGTGCTATATATTCTGGGACTCAGAGGGAGTCTAAAGTTATTCAAATTAATCTAAACATACCTATCTTTTAATTATAATACAAAAGGTGCATATGGAAAAACACTAGGGATGGGGGCAGAGAAAGGAAATCTCCTTAAGCTTTAATGGACAGAGTACTCTTTCTGGTTTATATTTATCTATGTTCAGTGGCACTTATTGAAATACTAGGGTGATTTGCAATTTGGAACTATTATAATAAAGCCTATGAGTGTGTATCTTTGTTCTTTCATTTCTTATGAGTTAAATGGCTGTATCACAAGTCTGACGGACATACTGCACAATACCATATCACAATACTTGGTGAATTTTGCTAAGTAAGCATACTTCTGTAATCAGAGTACAGATAGAGAAACACATTACCCATTACATTAGAAACCTCACCCCTCACATTAGAAGTCATTAGTGTCCACTGACATTATTTGTAGCAATTTTTTTCTAGTAGATTATAATCATTTTTCTTCTTTAACATGGGGGTGGGAACATATTCTCCTTTGTTTTGTGCAAGAATATCATTATTTAAATTTATTGTATAGGAGATAAGAAACTTCTGTTTAGCTGAACAAATTGGTGCTTTAGAAGATTCAGTTTCTAGTATGCAGAACAAACACAACCAAATGAAAGAAATAATGGTTTCATTTTAAAAAATTGCCTAATGATCATATAATTTTACCAAACATCATTTGCCAAATATCAAACACTGTTAAAGGCTGATATATTTGTGTGTGTGTGTGTGTGTGTGTGTGTGTGTGTGTGTGTGTCTTAAGTAGTAGAATACACACTTAATATCTATAAAGGTTCTTTCTGTATCACCCATCCCTGGAAAACACAATGAAATACTGCATTGGTTATTTTTTGTTGCTTTGATAAAACTTTGATAAAAGCAACTTGAAGGAAGAAAGGGTTTGTTTGAGCCTGTGGATCCATAGGGATTGTGCTTCTCATTTGGCAATGGTAGAGCAACAGGAGCAAGCTGGCTGATGACATTTTACCTGATACAACTAACTCAGTTCTTCATAGAGTTAGAAAGAGCAATTCTCAAATTCATCTTGAACAACAAAAAACCCAGGATAGCTAAAACTATTCTCAACAGTAAAAGAACTTCTGGGGGAATCAGTATCTTGGACCTTAAGCAGTACTACAGAGCATTAGTGTTAAAAACTGCATGGTATTGGTACAATGACAGGCAGGTAGATCAATGGAATAGAATTGAAGACCCAGAAATGAATCCACACACCTATGGTCACTTGATCTTTGACAAAGGTGCTAAAACCATCCAGTGGAAAAAAGATAACCTTTTCAACAAATGGTGCTGGTTCAACTGGAGGTCAGCAGGCAGAAGAATACAAATTGACCCACTCTTATCTCCTTGTACTAAGCTCACATCCAAGTAGATCAAGGACCTCCACATAAAACCAGACACACTGAAACTAATAGAAAAGAAACTGGGGAAGAGCATTGAGCACATGGGCACAGGGGAAAATTCCTGAACAGAACACCAATAGCTTATGCTCTAAGATAAAGAATTGACAAATGGGACCTCATAAAATTACAAAGTTTCTGTAAGGCAAAAGACATTGTCAATAGGACAAAACAGCAACCAGCAAATTTGGGAAAAGACCTTTACCAACCCTACATCTGACAGAGGACTAATATCCAATATATACAAAGAACTCAAGAAGTTAGACTCCAGAGAGCCAAATAACCCTATTAAAAGTGGGGTACAGAGCTAAACAAAGAATTTTCACCTGAAGAATTTCGAATGGCTGACAAGCACCTTAAGAAATGTTCAACATCATTAGTCATTAGGAAATGCAAATCAAAACAACCCTGAGATTTCTAGTCAGAATGTCTAAGATTAAAAACTCAGGAGACAGCAGGTGTTGGAGAGGATGTGGAGAAAGAGGAACACTCCTCCACTGCTGGTGGGATTGCAAGATGCTACAATCACTCTGGAAATCAGTCTGGCGGTTCCTCAGAAAACTGGGCATGACACTTCCAGAGGACCCTGTCATACCACTCCTGGGCATATACCCAGAGGATTCCCCGGCATGCAATAAGGATACATGCTCCACTATGTTCATAGCAGCCTTATTTATAATAGCCAGAAGCTGGAAAGAACCCAGATGTTCCTCAATGGAGGAATGGATACAGAAAACGTGGTATATTTATACAATGGAATACTACTCAGCAATTAAAAACAATGAATTCATGAAATTTTTAGGCAAATGGTTGGAACTGGAAAATATCAGCCTAAGTGAGGTAACCCAATCACAAAAAGAACACACATGGAATGCAGTCACTGATAAGTGGATATTAGCCCAGAAGCTCTGAATACCCAAGACAAGATTCACATATCAAATCATTCCCAAGAAGGAAGGAGAGGGCCCAGGTCCTGGAAGGGCTTGATGCAGCATTGTAAGGGATTACCAGGACAGAGAAATGGGAGGGGGTTGATTGGGGAATGGGTGGAGGAAAGAGGGCTTATGGGATTTATGGGAAGGGGGGAACCAAGAAAGGGGAAATCATTTGGAATGTAAACAAAGAATATAGAATAAAGAAAAAGAAAGAAAAGAAGTGGGTCCAGGTTTCAAAGCTAGCCCTCAATAGCTCACTTCTCCAGCAATGTTCTTCCTCAAAAGATTCTACAACCTCCTTAAATCAAGTGTTCAGATACAGGAGTCTCTGGAGGATAGTTATTCAAATGACTACAAACAGTAATGGACAACTTTGAATATTGATTTTGATTTGTTTGAGACAGGATCTCACTGTGTAGTTTTGGCTTTTCTGGAGCATGCTATGTAGACCAGGCTGGCCTCAATTCACAGAAATCTGTCTGCCTTAGCCTCCTGAGTGCTGGGATTAGAGGCCAGATGCTTTATTCTTAAGAAGAAACACAAAAGTCATTCTGGTTTTGTGTTTTGGTTTGTTTTTTAAAATATTTTAATTTTGAACAGTTTGGATACAAAGAAAACATGTAAAAAGAATTTTTCCATTTTTGGACAGTTATTAAAATTATCTTGATCTTGTCAAAACTGATAAATTAAGATTAGTTGATTATTAGGAATGGTATTAGTTATAGATTGTATTAAGATTTTTAACCATTTTTGATATCTTTAATTTAGGATTTTAAGTTATCTTTATGCCTTCTTCCTGTCCACTGACCTACAAGTGTGACAGTTTTAGTATGTGCTTTGTTTTGCAGTTCTGAAGAATATGCACTTGTGTGTGTGTGTGTGTGTGTGTGTGTGTGTGTGTGTTGGTGTCTTAGTCACTATTCTATTGCTGTGAAGAGCCACCATGATCAAGTTAGCACTTATAAAAGAAAGCATATAGTTGGGGCCTTGCTTACAGTTTCAGAAGTTTAGCTCATTCTTGTCATGCAAGGGGACATGATGACATGCAGTCAGTCACTGGAGCAGTAGCTGAGAGCTACTACATCCTGATACATAAGCAGAGAAAGTGAGACTAGACCTGGCATTGACTTGAAACCTCAAAGCCCACCCCCATTTATGCATTTCCTCCAACAAGGCCACGCCTCCTAATCCTTATAATCTTTTCAAGTAATGCTGCTCCCTGGTGACTAAGCATTCAAATATATGAGCCTCTGGGGGTTATTCTTATTCAATCTACTGCAGTTGGTGTGTGCGCACATGTTGGGGGTACACGTGGAGGCTAGAGTTCCACATCAGGAGTGTTCTTCAATTACTCTCCACCTTATCTTTTGAGACAGGATCTCTTAATGAATCTGGAGCTACTAGTTTGTTAGACTGGCTGGCCTGCAAGCCTCAGGGATCCTCCTATGTCAGCTCCCCAAGTTCTCCTGTCTCTCCATTCCCTTTTATACATCTTTTTAGCTATACATGATTTTTAAGGTGTTTTCTTCTGTTTAAAATTTTCTAGAATAGAAATTAGATTATGTAAGCTATTTTTTAAATCCAGGGAATTCTAGTAATAAATTTCTTGACAGTTTATAGGTACCATACACATATAATAATCCTATTAATTTATTCAACAATTATCTTACTAAGTACCTAATGCATTACAGAAACTATGGGTAGTATCTGAGCAAAGCCGCTGAACTTATTCATCTCATTTTCGTTTTTTTATTAGATATATTCTTTATTTACATTTCAAATGTTGTACCCTTTCCTGGTCCCCCCCCCCAAAAAAAATTCCCTAACCCAATCCCCCTTCCCCTGCTCACCAAACCAGCCACTCCCACTTCCCTGCCCTAGCATTCCCCTATACTGGGGCATCCAGCCTTCTCAGGACCAAGGGCCTCTCCTCCCTTTGATGTCCAACAGACCACCCTGGCTGCATATGCATCTGGAGCCATGGGTCCCTCCATGTGTACTCTTTGGTTGGTGGTTTAGTTCCTGGGAACTCTGGGGGTATGGATAGCTTCATATTGTTGTTCCTCCTATGGGGCTACAAACTCCTTCAGCTCCTTTGGTTGTTTCTCTAGCTCCTCCTTTGGGGACCTTGTACTCAGTCCAATGGTTGGCTGAGAGTTTCCCCCTCTGTATTTGTCATGCACTGGGAGAGGCTCCCAGGTGACATCTATATCAGGCCCCTGTCAGCAAGCACTTGTTGGCATCCAACATAGTGTCTGGGTTTTGTAACTGTATATGGGATGGATCCCTAGGTGGGGCAGTCTGTGGATGGTCTTTCCCTCAGTCTCTGCTCCACATTTTGTCTCTATCTCTTCCTGTGGGTATTTTGTTCCCCCTTCTAAGAAGGATCAGAGTATCTATACTTTGTTCTTCTTGAACTTCATTTGATCTGTGAATTGTATCTTGGATATTCCAAGCTTCTGGACTAATATCCACTTATCAGTGAGTGCATACCATGTGTGTTCTTTTGTGATTGGGTTACCTCACTCAGGATGATATTTTCCAGTTCCACCCATTTGCCTAAGAATTTCATGAATTTATTGTTTTTAATAGCTGAGTAGTATTTCATTGTGTAAATGTACCACATTTTCTGTATCCATTTCTTTGCTGAGGGGCATATGGATTCTTTCCAGCTTCTGGCTATTATAAATAAGGCTGCTCTGAACATAGTGGAGCATGTGTCCTTATTACATGCTAGAGAATCCTCTGGGTATATGCCCAGGAATGGTATAGCAGGGTTTTCTGGTAGTATTATGCCCAATTTTCTGAGGAACCACCCAACTGATTGCCAGAGTGGTTGCAATCCCAACAGCAAATGGATGAGTGTTCCACTTTCTCCACATCCTCTCCAGCACCTCCAGAATGGTTTTTGATCTTAACCATTCTGACTGGTGTGAGGTAAAATCTTAGGGTTGTTTTGATTTGCATTTCCCTGATGACTAAGGCTGGTGAACAATTCTTTAGGTGCTTCTCAGCCATTCGATATTCCTCAGTTGAGAATTCTTTGTTTAACTGTGCACCCCATTTTAATAGAGTTTTTTGGTTCTCTGGAATCTAACTTCTTGAGTTCTTTGTATATATTGGATATTAGCCCTTTGTCAGATGTAGGGTTGGTAAGGTGTCTTTTCCCCAATTTCTTGGTTGGCATTTTGTCCTATTGACAGTGTCCTTTGCCTTACAGAAACTTTGTAAATTTATGAGATCCCATTTGTCAATTTCTGATCTTAGAGCATAAGCCATTGGTGTTCTTTTCAGTAAAATTTCCCCTGTGCCTATGTGCTCAAGGCTCCTCCCCAGTTTCTTTTCTATTAGTTTCTGTGTGTCTAGTTTTATGTGGAGGTCCTTGATCCACTTGGAGTTGAGCTTTGAACGAGGAGATAAGAATGGATCGATTTGCATTCTTCTGCATGCTGACCTTCAGTTGAACCAGCACCATTTGTGAAAAGGTTATCTTTTTTCCACTGGATGGTTTTAGCTCCTTTGTCAAAGATCAAGTGACCATAGGTGTGTGGATTCTTTTCTGGGTCTTCAGTTCTATTCCATTGATCTACCTACCTGTCACTGTACCAACACCATTCAGGTTTGTTTGTTTTTTTGTTTTTTGGATTTGTTTTTTTTTTTTTTTTTTTTTTTGGAGACAGGGTTTCTCTGTATAGCCCTGGTTGGCCTTGAACTCAGAAATCCTGCCTCTGCCTTCCAGAGTGCTGGGATTACAGGCATGCACCACCACCACCACCACCACCACCACCACCACCACCACCACCACCACCACCACTACCACCACCACCCAGCTTTACCATGCAGTTTTTACTACTATTGCTCTGTAGTATTGCTCGATGTCTGGGATACTGATTCCCCCAGAGGTTCTTTTATTGTTGAGATTAGTTTTAGCTATCTTGGGTTTTTTGTTGTTCCAGATGAATTTGAGAATTGCTCTTTCTAACTCTGTGAAGAATTGAGTTGGAATTTTGATGGGGGATTGTATTGAATCTGTTGGCAAGATGGCCATTTTTACTATAATAATCTTGCCAATTCATGAGCATAGGAGGTCTTTCCATCTTCTGAGGTCTTCTTCAGAAATGACTGCTTCTATTTCTTTAGGCGTTTTGGGACTATTTAGACGGTCTATCAGATCCTAATTTAACTTTGGTATTTGGTATCTGTCTAGAAAATTGTCCATTTCATCCTGATTTTCCAGTTGTGTTGAGTATAGGCTTGTGTAGTAAGATCTGATTATTTTTTTGAATTTCCTCATTTTCTGTTGTTATGTCTCCCTTTTCATTCCTGAATTTGTTTATTTGGATACTGTCTCTGTGGCCCCCCTGGTTAGTCTGGCTAAGGGTTTATCTATCTTCTTGATTTTCTCAAAGAACCTGCTCCTAGTTTTATTGATTGTATAATTCTTTTTGTTTCTGCTTGGTTGATTTCAGCCCTGAGTTTGATCATTTCCTGCTCTGTATTCCTCTTGGGTGTATTGCTTCTTTTTGTTCTAGAGCTTTCAGGTGTGCTGTTAAGCTGCTAGTGTATCCTCTCTCCCGGTTCTTTTTGGAAGCACTCAGAGCTATGAGTTTTCCTCTTAGCACTGCTTTTTTTTTGTTTTGTTTTGTTTGTTTTTTTTT
Organism: Apodemus agrarius; assembly: GCA_964023405.1. Lineage (NCBI taxonomy): Eukaryota > Metazoa > Chordata > Mammalia > Rodentia > Muridae > Apodemus > Apodemus agrarius. Next base: position 103,628,432 of record OZ030005.1, on the reverse strand, counting down.
TGTTTTTTTGTTTTTTGTTTTTTTTGTTTTTGTTTTTGTTTTTTTTTTTTTTTTTGGTTTTTTGAGACAGGGTTTCTCTGAATAGCCCTGGCTGTCCTGGAACTCACTCTGTAGACCAGGCTGGCCTCAAACTCAGAAATTCTCCTGCCTCTGCCTCCCAAGTGCTGGGATTAAAGGCGTGCACCACCATGCCCATCTTTAGCACTGCTTTTATTGTGTTTCTTACGTTTGGGTGTGTTGTACCTTCATTTTCATTAAATTCTAAAAAGTCTTTGATTTCTTATTTCATCCTTGACCAGGGTATCATTGAGTAGAGCATTGTTCACCTTCCATGTGTATGTGGGCTTTCTGTTGTTTTTGTTGCTATTAAAGACCAGCCTTAATCTGTAGTGTTATGATAGGAGGCAAGCGATTATTTCAGTCTTCTCATATCTGTTGAGATCTGTTTTTTGACCAATTATATGGTCAAATTTGGAGAAGGTACCATGAGGTACTGAGAAGAAGGTCTATTCTTTTGTTTTAGGATAAAATGTTCTATAGATATATGTTAAATTCATTTGGTCCATAACTTCTGTTAGTTTCACTGTGTTTCTGTTTAGTTTATGTTTCTCTGATCTGTCCATTGATGAGAGTGGGGTGTTGAAGTTACCCACCATTATTGTGTGAGGTGTAATGTGTACTTTGAACTTTAGTAAAGTTTCTTTTATGAATGTGGGTACCCTTGCATTTGGAGCATAGATGTTCAGAATTGAGAGTTCTTCTTGATAGGTTTTCCTTTGGTGAGTATGAAGTGTCCTTCTGCATCTTTTTTGATGGCTTTTGGTTTCAATTTTATTCGATATTAGAATGGCTACTCCAACTTGTTTCATAAGACCATTTGCTTGGAAAATTGTTTTCTAACCTTTTATTCTTAGGTAATGTTTTCTTTGACATTGAGGTGCATTTCCTGTATGCAGCAAAATGCTGGGTCCTGTTTATGTATCCAGTCTGTTAGCCTTTGTCTTTTTATTGGGGAATTGACTCCATTGATGTTAAGAGATGTTAAGGAATAGTGGTTGTTCCTTTATTTTATTTTATTTTATTTTATTTTATTTTATTTTATTTTATTTTTATTTTCTATATTCTTTGTTTACATTCCAAACCCTTTCCCCTTTCCCAGTTCTCCCTCACCATATATCCCATAAGTTCTCTTCCCTCTGCCCATTCCCCACTCACCCTCCTCCCCCATTTCTTTATTCTGGTACTCTCCTACAATACTGGATCAAGTCTTTTCAGGACCAGGGCCCTCTCCTTCCTTCTTCTTGGGAGTTATATGATTTGCTAATTGTGTTTTGAGTATTCAGAGCTTCTGGGCTAATTAATATCCACTTATTAGTGATTGCATTTCATGTGTATTCTTTTGTGATTGGGTTACCTCACTTAGGATGATATTTTCCAATTCCAACCATTTGCCTACAAATATTATGAATTCATTGTTTTTAATTGCTGAGTAGTATTCCATTGTATAAATATACCACATTTTCTGTATCCATTCTTCCATTGCGGGACATCTGGGTTCTTTCCAGCTTCTGGCTATTATAAATAAGGCAGCTCTGAACATAGTGGAGCACGTGTCTTTGTTGCATGCAGGGGAATCCTCTGGGTATATGCCCTGGAGTGGTATGACAGGGTCCTCTGGAAGTGTCATGCCCAGTTTTCTGAGGAACCGCCACACTGATTTCTGGAGTGGTTGTGCCATTTTGCAATCCCACCAACAGTGGAGGAGTGTTCCTCTTTCCACATCCTTGCCAACACTTGCTGTCTCTTGTTTTTAATCTTAGCCATCCTGACTGGCATGAGGTGAAATCTCGGTTGTTTTGATTTGCATTTCCCTGATGACTAATGATGTTGAACATCTCTTAAGGTGCTTGTCAGCCATTCGAATTTCTTCAGGTGAAAATTCTTTGTTTAGCTCTGTACCCCATTTTTAATAGGGTTATTTGATTCTCTGGAGTCTAACTTCTTGAGTTCTTTGTATATATTGGATATTAGCCCTCTGTCGGATGTGGGGTTGGTAAAGATCTTTTCCCAATTAGTTGGTTGCTGTTTTGTCCTTCTGATGGTGTCCTTTGCTTTACAAAATTTTGTGATTTTATGACGTCCCATTTGTCAATTCTTGATCTTAGAGCATAAGCTATTGGTGTTCTATTCAGGAACTTTCCTCCTGTGCCCATGTGCTCAATGCTCTTCCCCAGTTTCTTTTCTATTAGTTTCAGTGTGTCTGGTTTTATGTGGAGGTCTTTGATCCACTTGGAGTTGATCTTAGTACAAGGAGATAAGAGCCTTTTACTCGGAGGTAGTGTTTGTCTTTGACACTGAGATGTGTTTCCTGTATGCAGCAAAATGTAGGATTCTGTTTACGTATCCAGTCTGTTAGTCTATGTCTTTTTATTGGGGAATTGAGTCCATTGATGTTAAGAGATATTAAGGAATAGTGATTATTGCTTCCTGTCATTTTTGATGTTATTTTTTATATTTGATAGGTTTTCTTCTTTTGGGCTAGATGAAAGAAGGTTACTTACTATCTTGCTTTCTCCAGGGTGTAGTTTCCCTTCTTGTGCTGGTGTTTTCCCCCCATTATCCTTTGTAGGGCTGGGTTTGTGGAAAGATATTGTATAAATTTGGTTTTGTCTTGGAATATCTTGGTTTCTCCCTCTATGGTCCTCAAGAGTTTTGCTGGGTATAGTAGTCTTGGCTGGTGTTTGTGTTCTCTTATGAGTCTGCATGAGGTCTGCCCAGGATCTTCTAACTTTCATGGTCTCTGGTGAGAAGTCTGGGGTAATTCTTATAGGTCTTCCTTTATATGTTACTTGGCCTTTTTCTCTACTGCCTTTAATATTCTTTCTTTGTTTAGGTTTTGATTATTATGTGACAGGAGGTATTTCTTTTCTGGTCCAGTCTGTTTGGAGTTCTGTAGGCTTCTTGTATATTCATGGGCATCTCTTTCGGTTAGGGAAGTTTTCTTCCATAATTTTGTTGAAGATATTTGCTGACCCTTTAAGTTGTAAATCTTTAGTCTCTTCTATACCTATAATGCTTAGGTTTGGTCTTCTCATTGTATCCTGGATTTCCTGGATGTTTTGGATTACAAGCTTTTTGCATTTTGTATTTTCTTTGACTGTTGAGTCCATGGTTTCTATGGTATCTTTGGCATCTCAGATTCTTTCTTCTATCTCTTTTATTCTGCTGTTGATATTTGCATCTATGACCCCTGATTTCTTCCCAAGGTTTTCTATCTCAAAGTTGTCTCCCTTTGTGATTTCTTAGTTGTGTGGTTTTGCTCAGTTCCTTCACTTGCTTGTTTGTGTTTTCATGTAACTCTTTAAGAGATTTTTGTGTTTCTTCTTTCATGACTTCTGCCTGTTGACCCAAGTTCTCCTGTATTTTTTTAAAGTGATTTTTGCATTTCCTCCCTATCGGGTTCTATTTTTTGACCCATATTCTCCTGAATTTCTTTAATGATTTTTGTGTTTCCCTTGTAAGGGCTTCTACCTTTTGATCCATTTTCTCCTGTATTTCTTTGTTTATTTGTTTGTTTGTTTGAGACAGGGTTTCTCTGTCTAGCCCTGGCTGTCCAGGAACTCACTCTGTAGACCAGGCTGGCCTTGAACTCAGAAATCCACCTGCCTCTGCCTCCCAAGTGCTGGGATTACAGGCGTGCGCCACCACCGCCCGGCTTCTCCTGTATTTCTTTAGGAGATTTATTTATGTCCTTCTTGTGTTCCGCTAACAGCTTCATGACCAGTGATTTTAAATCCAAGTCTTGTTTTTCTGGTGTGTAGGTGTATCCAGGACTTCCTGTTGTCAGAGAATTAGGTTCACATGGTACCATATTGCCTTGATTTCTGTTGGTAACATCCCTACGTTTGCCTTTTGCCATCTGGTTATCTCTGGCATTAGTTGGTCTTGTTGTCACTGGCTGCAAGCACTAGGCAGTCCTCCAGGCAAATGACCCCTGACCGAATTGTTGCACGACCGGGTTGGCGTACAGATGGCCTGCCAATCTGCTTAGGCCCTGGGTGCAGGCAAAAGCCTGACGGGTTAGGACCCAAGCGAAGTTAGCCTCGGACTATGTCTGCATACCTGGCGTTATGTTAGTTGTCTGTGGTGTCCTGGAGGCAAGATGCTTTTTTAAATTTTTGAGTTTTATGTTTGTGTGGTTATCTTCTTTTGGGTTTGTGGAAAGAAGATTACTTTCTTGATTTTTCAAGGTTGTAGTTTCTCTCCTTGTGTTGGTGTTGTCCATATATTATCCTTTGTAGGGCTGGTTTTGTAGAAAAGTATTGTTTAAATTTGGTTTCATCATGGAATATCTTGGTTTTTCCATCTATGGTGATTGAGAGTTTTCTTGGCTATAGTAATCTGCGCTGGCATTTGTGTTTTTTTAGGGTGATAGAAGGAATTTCTGTTAGTAAGTTTAAATATTCAGAATACCTCACAAAATCAAACAGAAATCAGAAAGTATTTACTTTTTATAGGTGAAGTCTCAAGATCCTTTAATGTCATTAATGACACCAATTTATATATTTGCTATTTGGAAAGCATGTCATTATAGCTCTTTCTTTTGGGTGGGGCAATGTTCTTTATGTAGTTCTGGTTAGCCTTGAATTTCTATTCTTCCTACTTCAGTTTCAGAAATGCTGTAATTAAAGGCAGTTAATACTTACTTGGCTTCTTCGTATATTTTGTTTATAATAAAAGATTTCCCCACTTTGACTTTGTTTTTTAACCAATGTTTTGTCTTGAAATAATAAGTCTTAACACTCATAGTTCACATTTTCATGTGTATTAATAACTGTGTCAGCATTTCAAACTAAGCCATCATGTTATTGAAACAGTATATATTATGAAATCAGTAAATAATATGCTGCTTTTGGAGATGTTTTGAAAGTCTCACTCTATCAAGGAGGAACTTTTCTTTTTCAAATTATACATAATTAAAACAAATTGGTATTAATTAACCAGCTAATTATTCCAGTTCTGGGGATTGAAAAGCAGGGTTTAGGGATATGGGTCAGTGGCATAGTATTTGAATGGCATGTGAGAGACAACCAGGTTCCATCACCCAGGACTTTGGGGAGAGGATATAAAAAGCAGCTTAGATCTAATATGGATTTTAATCTTCAGGTGTCCAATACATCTCTAAAGTTCATTTTTAAATGGATCCTTTCTTTGATATCACAGGTTAATTCTATAACAAGTGCTGTATAGATTGTGGTTTTTAGCCTTGAGATATTTGGTAATGTGTGGAAACATTCCATTCTTGTTTGTAACAACTTCCTTGTTCCTTGGGGAGATGGTAAGTATTGTGTTCCAGTGAGTTGGAGCTGAGGGTGCTGCTAAACACTCCACAGTGATCCAGGTAGCAGTTTTCTCCCCTACACACCAAATTACCCTGCCTAAGATATCAGTAGTACTGTACTGAGAAGTCCTGCCTAGACTTTGGTAAGGTTTCAGCCTAGACTAAAAAATGAACAGGTGAATACTTCTAACTAATACTTGGAAGTTGGTGCTAACAGTGCCTTTCCATTTGTCATTTAAAGTTACTATTATTAGGACATAGGTGGCTGTCATCATATGGTAAATGCCTAGCTTTTTATGTGTCAGTGATTCTCTGATAGTCCATCCTAGGGTAGGGATTGTCTGTTATTTCAGGTATTATGTTTAGAAGTACATCTGTGTTTCTTAGAACTTAGGAAATGTTTATCAATTTACTCAAATCTTTTGGAAAAAGTAGTAGTACAATAAGTATTCATTCAGGTTTTATTGTATCTAAAAATGATTCATTTTGATTTTTCTCAGCAGGGCCAGGAGAAGGTCTGGGGAAAATAATTCAGAGATTCCCACAGCATGACTGGGATGACACACCCTTCCCACAGGGAATTGAATTGGTAAGTTGGTGCCTTTATCCTGATGTCTTTTTTTTAATTGCTACATTTTAGCTTTTACTATAATATTTTTCCTATTTAATAATTTTATTTCATTCTATTGTTAGGAATAACTTATTTCATGAATTATGGAATGTCTGGCTATGCTGTTCTTTCCCCCCATTCAATGTGCTTGCTAGCATTACAGATTAATGATCTTTATGTATCCAAAAGCAGAACTCTTCTGATTCTTTTAAAATGCTGAGTTTTTAAAAGATTTTTATTTGTTTTATTGAATGTGTTTTGCCTGCATATATGTATGGGCACCACATGCCCATAGAAGACAGAAGAAGATACAAGATCCCTTGAAACCGGAGTTATGGATATTTGTGATCTACCATGTGGATGCTATTCTTAACTGCTGAGTTGTCTCTCCAGGCCCTCTGATTCTCTAGGAGAAACCTTAGCACAGTAACTTTTGCATCAACCAGAAAAGTACCTTTGCTTTTCAACTCTCCACCTTACTGTTTGTCTTAGGGTTTTAATGCTGTGAAGAAAGACTGTGACCAAGAGAACTTTGATAAAGGAAAACATTTAATTGGGGTTGGCTTACAGTTTCAGTTCAGTCCATTATCATCATGGTGGGAAGCATGGGAGCATCCAGGCAAACATTGTGCTGGAGAAGTTGCTGAGAGTTCTATATCTTGATAGAAAGGCAGCCTGGGAAGACTGCCATCATCTCTCCAGCAACTGAGTGGGCTGATATAGCCAAGAGCACAGAGAACACCCAAGTGTCAGAATAACTGGGACAGGGTCCAACAGGGCCCCACCTGTACCCAGGAGCTGGGCAGTGCCACAGCACTCTGTGCCAGGGGAGAACCGGTAATTCAGGGGTTCTGAGACAGGTTTGCTGGCACATAGGAGGGACAGGCACCAGCCAGAGACAGCAGGACCAGCTAACACCAGATATAACCAGATGGTGAAAGGCAAACGTAGGAAGGAACATTACCAACAGAAATCAAGACAACATGGCACCATCCGCACCCAATTCTCCCACAACAGCAAGTTCTGGATACCCCCAACATATTGGAAAAGCAAGGTTTGGATTTAAAATCACAGCTCATGATGCTGATTGACGGCTTCAAGAAGGACATAAATAACTCCCTTAAAGGAATACAGGAGAACACAGATAAACAGGTAAAACCCCTTAAAGAATTACAGGAAAGCACAACCAAATAGGTGAAGGAATTGAACAAAACCATCCAGGATCTAAAAATAGTGGTAGAAACAATAATGAAATCACAAAAGGAAACAATTCTGGACATAGAAAACCTAGGAAAGAACTCAGGAGTCATGGATCCAAGCATGAACAACAGAATTCAAGAGATAGAAGAGAGAATCTCAGATGCAGAAGATACCATAGAAAGCATTGACAAAGAAAATACAAAATGCAAAAAGCTCCTGACCCAAAACATCCAGGAAATCCAGGACAAAATGAGAAGACCAAACCCTTATAGGTATAGAAGAGAGTGAAGATTCCCACTTAAAGGGCCAGTAAGTGCCTTCAACAAAATTATAGAAGAAAACTTCCCTAACCTAAAGAAAGAGATGCCCATGAACATACAAGAAACCTACAGAACTCCAAATAGATTTGACCAGAAAAGAAATTCCTTCCATCACATAATAATCAAAACACCAAATGCACTAAACAAAGAAAGAATATTAAAAGCAGTAAGGAGTAACATATAAAAGCAGACCTATCAGAATTATACCAGAATTCTCACCAGAAACTATGAAAGCCAGAAGATCCTGGGCAGATATCATACAGACCTAGAAAATTTCTCAGTTACTATAGATGGAGAAACCAAGATATTCCATGACAAAAATAAATTTACACAATATCTTTCCACAAATGCAGCCCTTCAAAGTATAATGAATGGAAAACACCAAAAGGAGGGAAACTACTCATTAGAAAAATCAAGAAATTAATCCTCTTTTAGAAAGAAGAGAGTCACACAAAGATAACTCCACCTCTAATAACAAAAATAACAGTAAGCAACAATCACTTCTCCTTAATATCTTTTAATATCAGTGGACTCAACTCTCCAGTAAAAAGACATAGACTAACAGACTGGATACATAAACAGGACCCAACATTTTGCTGCATACCGGAAACCTACCTCAGACACACAGACAGACACTACCTCAGAGTAAAAGGCTTGAAAACAATTTTCCAAGGAACTGGTACCAAGAAACAAGATGTTGTAGCCATCCTAATATCAAATAAAATCGACTTTCAACTTAAAGTAATCAAAAAAGATAAAGAGGGCCACTTCATACTCATCAAAGGAAAAATCTACCAAGATAAACTCTCAATTCTGAATATATATTCTTCAACTATAAGGGCACCAACATTCATAAAAGAAACTTTACTAAAGCTCAAAGCACACATTGCACCCCATACAATAATAGTGGGAGACTTCAACATCCCACTCGCATCAAACAGATCAGGGAAACAAACACAAACTAAACAGAGAAACAGTGAAGCTAACAGATGTTATGAACCTAATGGATTTAACAGATATCTATAGAACATTTTTTCCTAAAAGAGAATATGCCCTCTTCTCAGCATCTCACAGTACCTTGTCCAATTTTGACCTTATACTTGGTCACAAAACATAAGAAGATTGAAATAATAATTTTATGCACCCTATCAGATCACCACAGGCTAAGGCTGGTCTTCAATAACAACAAAAACAATAAAAAGCCCACATACACATGAAAACTGAACAATACTCAACAATAACTTGGTCAAGGAAGAAATAAAGAAATTAAAGACTTTTTAGAATTTAATGAGAATGAAGGCACAACATACCCAAACTTATGGGACACAATGAAATCAGTGCTAAGAGGAAAACTCATAGCTCTGAGTGCCTCCAAAAAGAAACTGGAAAGAGCATCCACTGACTGCTTAACAGCACAGCTGAAGGCTCTCTAACAAAAAGAAGCAAATTCACCCAAGAGGGAGTACACAGTAGGAAATAATCAAACTCAGGGCTGAAATCAATCAAGTAGAAACAAAAAGAACTATACAAAGAATCAACCCAACCAGGAGCTGGTTCTTTGAACAAAACAAGATAGATAAACCCATAGACAAACTAACTAGAGGGCACAGAGACAGTACCCAAATCAGCAAAATCAGAAGTGACAAGGGAGGCATAACAACAGATACTAAGGAAATCCAAAAAATCATCAGATCCTACTGCAAAAGCCTATACTCAACAAAAGTGGAAAATCTAGATGAAATGGACAATTTTCTAGACAGATACAGGTACCAAAGTTAAATCAGGATCAGATAAGTGAGCTAAACAATCCCATAACCCCTAAAGAAATAGAAGCAATCATTAATAATCTCCCAACTGAAAAAAGCCCAGGACCAGATGGGTTCAATGCACAGTTCTACCAGACCGTCAAAGAAGACCTAATGCCAATATTCTTCAAACTATTTCACAAACTAGAAACAGATGGAACACTACCCAACTCGTTTTATAAAGCCACAATTACGCTGATACCTAAACCACACAAAGACCCAACTTTAGACCAATTTTCTTTATGAATATTGATGCAAAAATACTCAAAAAAAAATCTTGCCACCCGAATCCAAGAACACATCAAAAAGATCATCCACCATGATCAAATAGGCTTCATCCCAGGGATGCAGGGATGATTCAATATAAGGAAATCCATTAATGTAATCCACTACATAAACAAACTCAAAGAACAAAAACTACATGATCATTGCATTAGATGCTGAGAAAGCATTTGACAAAATCTAACATCTCTTCGTGATAAAAGTCTTGGAAAGATCAGGAATTCAAGATTTTACCTAAACATAGTAAAAAGCAATATATGTTTTACCTAAACATAGTAAAAGCAATATACAGCAAACCAGTAGCCAACATCAAACTAAATGGAGAGAAACTTGAAGCAATCCCACTGAAATCAAGGAGTAGACAAGGCTGTCCACTTTTTCCCTACCTGTTCAATATAGGTTCCCTAACCAGAGCAATTAGACAACAAAACCAGGTCAAAGGGATTCAAACTGGAAAGGAAGAAGTCAAAGCATCCTATTTGCTGATGATATGATTATATATACTTAAGTAACCCCAAAAACTCCACCTGAGAACTCCTACAGCTGATAAACAACTTCAGCAAAGTGGCTGGATATAAAATTAACTCAAACAAATCAGTAACCTTCCTATACTCAAAGGATAAAGAGGCTGAGAAGAAAATTAGGGAAATGACACCCTTCACAATAGCCAGAAATAATATAAAATACCTTGGTATGACCCTAACCAAGCAAGTGAAAGATTTGTATGATAAGAACTTCAATTCTCTGAAGAAAGAAATTGAAGAAGATCTCAAAATGGAAAGATCTCCCATGCTGATGGATTGGCAGGGCTAATATAGTAAAAATGGCCATCTTGCCTAAAGCCATCTACAGATTCAATGCAACCCCCTCATCAAAATTCCAACTTACTTTTTCATAGAGTTAGAGCAATTTCCAAATTCATCTGTAATAACAAAAAAACCAGGATAGCTAAAACTATTCTCAACAATAAAGGAACTTCTGGTGGAATCACCATCCCTGACCTCAAGCTATATTACAGAGCAATAGTGATAAAAACTGCATGGTACTGGTACAAACAGGCAGGTAGATCAATGGAATAGATTTGAAGACCCAGAAATGAACCCTCACGTATACGGTCACTTGATCTTTGACAAAGTAGCTAAAACCATCCAGTGGAAAAAAGACAGAATTTTCAACAAATCGTGCTGGGTGAGCTGGCAATCAATGTGTAGAAGGATGCAAATTGATCCATTCTCATCTCCTTGTACAAAGCTGAAGTCCAAGTGGATCAAGGACCTCCACATAAAACTAGATACACTGAATCTAACAGACGAGAAAATGGGGAAGAAACTGGAGCACATGGGCACAGGGGAAAATTTCCTGTATAGAGCACCTATAGCTTATACGCCAAGATCAAGAATTGACAAATGGGACCTCATAAAATTGCAAAGCTTCTGTAAGGAAAGGACACTGTCAATAGGACAAAACGGCAACTGACTGGCCAAAGATCTTTACCAATCCTACATCCTATAGAGGGCTAATATCCAATATATACAAAGAACTCAAGGAGTTAGACTCCAGAGAACCAAATAACTCTATTAAAAAATGGGTTACAGAGCTAAACAAAGAATTCTCAGCTGAGGAATACCACATGGCTGAGAAACACCTAAAGAAATGTTCAACATCCTTAATCATCAGGGAAATGCAAATCAAAACAACCCTGAGATTCTACCTCATACCAGTCAGAATGCCCAATATCAAAAACTCAGGAGACAGCAAATGCTGGAGAGGATGTAGAGAAAGAGGAACACTCCTCCATTGCTGGTGAGATTGCAAGCTTGGTAAAACCATTTTGAAAATCAGTTTGGCAGTTCTTCAGAAAACTGGACATAGCACTACCTGAGGACCCTGCTATACCATTCCTGGGCATATAACCAGAAGATGCTCCAACATGTAATAAGGACACATGCTCCACTATGTTCATAGCAGCCTTAATTATAATAGCCAGAAGCTGGAAAGAACCCAGATGTCCCTCAATAGAGAAATGGATACAGAAAATGTGGTACATTTATATAATGGAGTACTACTCAGCTATTAAAAACAATGAATTCATGAAATTCTTAGGCAAATGGATGGAGCTAGAAAATATCATCCTGAGTGAGGTAACCCAATCACAGAAGAACACAATTTTTTGCAATTTCTGAGAAGTGGATATTAGCCCAAAAGCTCGGAATACCCAAGATACAACTCAGACCACATGAAGCTCAAGATGAAGGAAGACCAAAGTGTGGATACTTTGATCCTTATTGGAAAGTGATCAAAACACATGGGTCACAGCCAACCAATAGAATGAGAATAGGGTCCCCAATGGAGCAGCTAGAGACAGGACCCAATGAGCTGAAGAAGTTTGCAGCCCTGTAGGAGGAACAATAATGTGTGCTAACCAGCACCCCAGAGCTATAAACCACCAACCAAAGAGTACACATGGAGGCACCCAAGGCTCCAGCTGCATATGCAGCAGAGGATGGTCTTGTTGGACATCAATGAGAGGAGAGACCATTGGGAATGCAAGTCAGGAAATTGGGGGAGGGGGTGAGCAGGGGGAAGAGAGATGGGATAGGGGTTTTTCAGTGGTGTAACATGGAAAGGGGTTAATATTTGAAATGTAAATAAAGCAAATATCTAATAAACAATGAAATGCAGTGTTACACAGTAAAGACTATCACATATGAATAAGAACTTCCCAAGCATATTAAAAAAGAAAAAAAAAAAAAAAAAAGCAAGGCAGCCTGGAGAGGGACTCTCATCCACCCTGGGCAGAGCTTAAGCCTCAGAGCCCTCCCCCACAATGCCACACCTATTCTAACAAGGCTACACCAGCCAGTAGTGCTACTTTCTCTGGGCCAAGCATATTCAAGTCATCACACTGTTTTAATCCTAGAGCTCATGACAGAGAGGCAGGTGAATCACTGAGTTTGAGGCCAGACTGACATATGCACGTGTACACACACACACACACACACACACACACACACACCATTCTTTAAGTGATTTGGTAGTCAAGAATACAGACTCTGGAACATAAGCCTGGGCTTAAGGCCTAGCTGCATTGTATGACTTTTGACTAGTTAATTATTTAACCTCAGATTCTTCATCTGTGAAATGGGGATAGTAGAAATACTAATATCATAGTCCTATTGCAGAGACAAAATAGAAAAATGCATCTAAAACTCATAGAACGGTATCTTCCATAGAGGAGTAGTGCTTAAGTGAGGTTGATGCTCGTTTGGGCAGTTATTCTTTGTTATCTTATTTAATTGAAACAGTCTCCTGTAGTTCCAGCCGGCCAGATCACTGTATAGCCTATGACCTTGAACTCTCAATCCATTTGATGAGTAGTTGGATTACAGGTGTGTGTCCCCACACCCAGCCTACATAGTTGTTTTCATTGCTACAATTGCTGGTTGTTTCATATATCTTAGCACCTCTTTCAGAGGAAAAATAATTATTATTTTTTCTTTTTTTATTTTATGTGCATGAATGTTTTGCCTGCCTGTATGTATATCCACCATATGCATTTCTGGTACTCATGAAAACTGGGAGAGGGCTTCATATTACCTGGAGCTGGAGTTACAGACAGTTGTGAATTACCTTGTGGTTGCTGGGAGATGTGCTTAGGGCCTTTGCAAAGGGAACCAGTGCTCCTTAACCACTGTTCTCTCTCTAGTCCCTGAATTGTTTCTTTCCTCATTAGCTTGGTTTAGAAATGTCCACAAGGAACAAAACACGTTGAACTGAAACAGGTTGAAAATGTTAAGTTTTCTTCCTATAACTGAGATGATGACTTAACCTTGCCCTAAATAAAGGACTATGTTTTTGTAGGTGGGTAGAAAGGTGATGTTTAAATTTGGCTTTGAAAATGGGGAAGGAATGTGCGGATCCAAGGAAAGTGACTTCTTGGAGTGCTCCCTTGCATTTTTTTCTCTTATCTCCCAGATGCCTCCACAAGTGGTCTTACTATTTGAATAACCAGGCATTTGTACTACAAATGTTTCAGTATCCCTTTTAGTGTTGGCTGAAAGAAATTTTGGAGTCTTGATCAAATTTTCTTTGAATTTTTGCCTTTGTTCACATGAAAATATAGATGTATAGATGGCTGCTTTTTTTTTTGCAGTGTGAATGATGAAACCTTCACAAGTTTCTAGAACAACATAAAATATGGTAGGTCAAAGAGATTGTGGATTGGGGTAGAGCATTAGCTAGGACCAAGCAAGGATACTTTTTATATTTTATAAATCAAGGGGACAGATAAATATGTGATATGTCTGGTACTTTTTTTCTAGCAGTAAGGAAGCAACAAACTGATTTTACTTTAGTAAATGGATTATGGTGTGTGTGTGTGTGTGTGTGTGTGTGTGTGTGTGAGGGAGAGAGAGAGAGAGAGAGAGAGAGAGAGAGAGAGAGAGAGAGAAACACAAAAGCACAGTCTGTGTTTAAGTGTCCATACAGTGGCAGGTGGAGGTGTGTCCTACTGACCTAGTGGAATGGAGGTGCCACACTACAGGTAAACAGAAGTCAGCACCCAAGATCTTTCTGTGTGACTTCTTGGCTGAGTCTTGTCATAACATTTCAGAACTTTGGAGACTAGTTAGTACATTAGGAATATTTAACATGTTGCATGTGTATGCCTCAGTGCTCATGTGGAGGTCAGAGGGCAACTTTTCAGGAGTCAGATCTCTCCCATCCTGATCTGGAGGCCAGGTTTCATGTCTTGTGGCTCCAGCACCGCGTACTCCAGGCTTTTAGCCCTTGCCCTTCTTGCCATTTCCCCTTCCTCAGGCTCCAGTTCACAGTGATGCTGCTGCGATGGTAAATGTGTGCTATCATATCTGCTTCTTATCTAGGTTCTAGGGATCAAAGTCAGATCATCAGGTTCACGTGGCATCCACTTTTATCCCCACAACCCCACTGATTTCTTATTCTTTAAGTTTTTTTTTTAATACTTAATAGTAACTTTGATTTGTTAGTACCTGTACTTACAAAGTAAATTTAGCTTACAATATTGAAGCTCATTTTAAAAACGGAATAAACTTCTGTTAATCTTGGATAAAAGTGTTGAACTATTTTTGCCTTATCCTATCCTTGCATAAATTAGATATATGGTTTTGTACATGAACAGCCGTAACTTGTGTTGCAGAATATTTTATTGCACTGTGAACTCTGAAATTGTGTTACTTAGTGGAAAACCCTGTTTCTAATTGTGGTGTGGCTCAGCCCTTAGCACATACCTTTAATCCCTCTGGCTGGACTAGAGATATACCCATAGTACATTCATTTAATCCCAAACAATGAAGGCAAAATTAGTTTGTAAGAGGAAGCTCCCATGTTTGAAAGTGATGTCTAATTGAGTGGCAAAGTGTCAAATCAGAGAAACATTTGACAGAATAGGATATGCCCAACTTTCACGAGAAGAGACTGGAGAGAGTGTCTACTTCAGAGCAGTGCAGAAAGAAAGGAGGAGGCAGCTTTACTCGGACAGTTGTACAGAGACAGAGTGCAGAGACAAAGGTGAAGACAGAATGAACCAGAGAATGAGAAGGAACCAGAAGATTAGAACAGATTGCTAGAGTTAATTTGAGGCCATGCCAAGTGAGTCAGGAGAAGCTGAGAGAAGTTAGATTGAATTCAGTCAGTTTGTAGAGGACCAGAACACCAGAGTTGATCCAGGCAGCCAGAGTTCAGAAAGAACTAGAAAGGGAGGGTGAGCTTATTCAGCAGTAAGTCTCAGAGGCTGAAAATATTCGAGGCCTAGATGAGATTGTACAGAGGCTGGAAGCTTCTGGCCTAGGTTGGTAGTCTGAGGCAGTAAGCCTCGGAGATGACAATAACCAGGGAAATAAAAATTAAATTTTACAAACTTGTGTAACTGACATATTATATGATTGTAACACTTAATATTTAAAAAGAAAGATATATGTCAAAAGTAGTCTGTCTCAGTTTGTTTCTAAGTTTGTTTGTCTAGGGTGATAGTCCTTTTCTGATGATACATAGGAAAAAACCATAGCATTTCTAAGTTAGAGTGACATTGAACATGTAATGTTAAGGTTATTATCTAGCAGTTATAAATACTTGGAGGAACTCATGAAAACTAGATGATTGGTGCTAGTGTATTAATTTACAAGTAAGTAAGACGAGGCTTAGGAAGTTTACATAAATTCAACAAAGTCTATCAGTTGATGCAACAAAGCTAGTATTCAATGCCAGTCTTGTTTATTAGTTTCAGTCAAGGCATAGTGTTTTGGAAGTGACATTTTTAAACTATGGTAGTATTTGTGCTCTAGTGGAAATCAGGATCTGAAAGATAACTAACTGCTCAAGAAGAAAAAGAGATTAATTTAACTCATAGCTTTGGAAATTGAAAGTCCAAACAGAGTAGTACAGGCTCTGTAGTGTGGGGTACTATGGTGGAAATATGTACAGGAACAAGCAATAGGTACAGAGGGAATCGGAGATATCGGGTAACTGTTTTTTATAACAACTCCTTCATAAGAACTACAAGGGGATCCTCTGGGAACTATATCTTTCCTCCGTTGGCCTTTATAAAGACTGTTCTGCCTTACTTTGAAAATCTTGGCCATTTGCACCAGGGAGCCGGAGACTCCACAGCCTTCTGTGATCAATGGAGCAGCTGGGAAGGAAGTCTTCCTGCCTCCATTTGCACCAGGGAGCAGGGAAACTCCACAGCCTTCTGTGCATAGCTCTCCAGGAGAGAGTGATCTCCCAGCAGCGCTTTCACTTTTGAGCACAGAGGTGAGATCTCAGGGTACCAGCTAGGAGCACCAGGATCTAAGATCAATGGAGCAGTTGGGACCGAAGTCTTCCTGCTGCCATTTGTACCAGGGAGCTGCGAAACTCCTCTTCTGTGCATAGCCCACCAGGAGAGAGAGATATCCCAGCAGTGCTTTCATTTTGGAGCTCAGAGGAGTAAGGACACAAGCTTACAGGTCCACAGGAGGAATAAACTCCAGCCAGAGACAAGAATACCAACTAGCACCAGATGGTGAAAGGCAAGCACAAGAATCCTACCAACAGAAACCAAGGCCACATGGCAACATCAGAACCCAGTTCTCCCACCACAGCAAGTCCCGGATACCCCAACACACTGGAAAAAGCAAGAGTTGTATTTAAAATCGTATCTCATGATGCTGATAGAGGGCTTCAAGAAAGACTTATACAGAAGAATATCGGTCAACAGGTAAAAGCCCTTAAAGAGGAAACACAAAAATCCCTTAAAGAAATACAGGAGATCATGGGTCAACAGGCAGAAGCCCTTAAAGAAGAAACACAAAAATTCCTTAAAGAATTACAGGAAATCACAAACAATCAAGTGAAGGAACTGAACAAAACTATCCAGGATCTAAAAGTGGAAGTAGAAACAATAAAGAAATCACAAAGTGAGACATCTCTAGAGATAGAAAATCTTGGAAAGAATTCAGGAGTCATAGATGCAAGCATCAACAACATACTACAAGAGATAGAAGAAAGAGCCTCAGGTGCTGAAGATACCATAGAAAACATTGACTCAACAGTCAAAGAAAATGCAAAGTGCATAAAGCTGGTAAGCCAAAACATACAGGAACTCCAGGACACAATGAGAAGACCAAACCTAAGGATTATAGGTATAGAAGAAGGAGAGGATTTACATCTTAAAGGCCCAGTAAATATCGTCAACAAATTGAAGAAAACTTCCCTAACCTAGAGAAAGAGATGCCCATGAACATACAAGAAACCTTCAGAAATCCAAACAGACTGGATCAGAACAGAAAATCCTCCTGGCACATAATAATCAAAACACCAAATTCACTAAACAAAAGAAAGAATATTAAAAGCAGTAAGGGAAAAAGGGCAAGTAACTTATAAAGGCAGAC
Organism: Apodemus agrarius; assembly: GCA_964023405.1. Classification (NCBI taxonomy): domain Eukaryota; kingdom Metazoa; phylum Chordata; class Mammalia; order Rodentia; family Muridae; genus Apodemus; species Apodemus agrarius. The sequence goes on along the minus strand of OZ030005.1, from coordinate 103,610,967 downwards.
CTATCAAAATCACACAAAATTTCTCACCAGAGATGATGAAAGCTCGAAGATCCTGGGCAGAACTCATACAGACCCTAAGAGAACACAAATGCCAGCCCAGGCTACTATACCCAGCAAAACTCTCAATCATCATAGACGGAGAAACCAAGATATTCCATGATAAAACCCAATTTGCACATCTGTCCACAAATCCAGCCCTACAAAGGATAATTGGTGGAAATTGCCAACACAAGGAGGGAAACTATACCCTAGAAAAAGCAAGAAAGTATTTTTCCAACAAACCCAAAAGAAGATACCCACACAAACATAAATGATAAAAAAAATGACAGGAAGCAACAATCACTGTTCCTTAATATCTCTTTAACAACAATGGGCTCAACTCCCCAATAAAAAGACATAGACTAACGAAATATTTCTCATGTAAATCTTAAATTTTTTCAGAAAATGTTTGTAATTCCCCTCTTAATTAATTTAGCAATTTTTTATGTCTACCATTTTATCTGCATTATTTTTCATTATAATCTTCAATTTTAATGTCTTTCTATATATGTCCTCTATTTTATCAGAAATGTTTTTAATTTAAATCTTTGATTTTATCACAAATGTTTCTAGTTCCATCTTCAGTTAATTTAGAGTTTTTATATCTACCATTTTATGTGTAAAATTTTCCATGAAAGTCAATTTTAATGTGTTTGTCTATTTATTTCTTGAATTTTACCAGAAATATTTTCCATGTAAATCTTCAATGTTATCTGAAAAGGTTTATAATTCTACCTTCAATCAACTTAGAATTATCTTTATGCTTATCATTTTAGCTATATAAATTTCCATGATAACCTTTAAGTTTAACATGTTTTTCTATATATTTCTTCGGTTTTATCAGAAATATTTTCCATGTAAATCTTCAAGTTTATCAGAAAATGTTTATAATTCCATTGTCAATCAACTTAGGAATACTTTAATACCTGCCATTATTATATCTATATAAAATTTTCCTTGATAGTCTTCAATTCTAACATGTTTTCCAATATTTTTCTACAATTTTGTCAGAAATATTTTCCATGTAAATCTTCAATTCTATCATAAAATATTTCCCATATTTCAATTAATTTAACAATGTTTTACATGTCTACCACTTTACTCTTTAATTTTCCATGAAAATTGTCAATTTTAATGTTTATCTGAAATATTTTCCATGTAAATCTTTAATTTTATCATAAAGTGTTTTTATTTCTCTTTACTTCCTTTTTCAATAAATAAATTTTAAAAAAACTTAAAAAAAAAAGAAAATCTTACTACTACCTTCCTGACAAGTGAACCCTTGGGGCACAGTTGGATTATGTCCAAAACATAGCTATGCTATTGAATAGAGATCAGCTTCTTACCTTCTTTAAGGGCAAGTATGGGGTCAGAGCACATCATTTAAATCTTTTGTTGCTACCTCTACTTCTCATGCAGCACATACGTGATGTATTTAAATTCTAAATGAGAGATTGTATGTCCAACTTGAACACTAAACCTTTACAATTTCCAAAGGGTTTTACGCATTTACTCTCTAATAAATTAAATCTCCAAAATAGGGGATGCTGAATTTATTCTTTTCATTTTTTCAAAGAATTTGTCTTCTGTTTAGAGATGATGAGTTTTAGTTTGGATAGATTTAAAAATAAAAAATATGAAAATAAGCTAAACCAAACATAATAACTGCTTTTCCAGTTTTGGGATATTTTTGTCTTTTCTGTGCTTTTTAGGTATGCACAAAGCCACAGACAGTCATATAAATAAAGTTGAAAGTTAATTTTAGTGACTATATTTCAAAGAACATTAGAGAATTGGTTTTTTTTTTCCAGAGGAATTCTATGGCTAACAATCTATTTAAAATTATAGGAACAAATATTTTTATTGGCTGGGTCTTGAGCATCAAGAAAATAGCATTGTTTTGGCACTAGCTCCCTTTTAAGATGCCTTGTTTGTGAAGTGGATCTTTTTATACTGTAATTCAGAAACTCACTGTAAAAGCCTTTAGTTGGTATTGTAGTGTATCACCTTTTCTTTGAGGATTAAAATGTTTGAAAATTGTGGCTTGAAAAGTAACCAACCCAATTTGTAGGCAAATGGTTGGATCTGGAAAATATCATCCTAAGTGAGTTAACCCAATCACAAAAGAATACACATGGAATACAATCACCGATAAGTGGATATTAATGAGCCCAAAAGCTCTGAATACTAGAGACACAATTAGCAAATCAAAAGATTCCCAAGAAGAAGGAAGGAGAGGACCCTGGTCCTGAAAAGACTGGATCCAGTTTTGTAGGAGAGTATCAGAACAGAGAAATGGTGGTGGTGGTGGTGGTGGGGGTGATTGGGGAATGGGTGGAGGGAAGAGGACTTATGAGACATACAGTGAGGGGGGAACTGGGAAAGGGGAAAGCCTTTGGAATGTAAACAAAGAATATAGAACATAAAAAAAGAAAAAGAAAGAAAGTCAAATTACATAGTAACAGTTAAAAAAAAAAAGAAAAGTGAGCAACCAAAATTTCTAAATTTGGACCTTTGAAGAAATTAATTCAGTTATTAAAATTATTCCCCAGTGGTTTGACTAATATACATTGGAGAAAAAGAGAAATAAAATCCATATTGAACATTCTGTAGCTGTAACAGAAAAGTAGGTCAGTGTGCAATGCTCCTGGAGGGCAGACGAGGAAGTAAACATTGAGTAAATGTCTGAGTATTGGTATCGTTGACCAGGGAACTGAGTGAAAATGGAATATAAGCAAATTTTAATGTTCTCTTCTTTTTTTTTTTTTTTTTCTCGAGACAGGGTTTCTCTGTGTAGTCCTGGCTGTCCTGGAACTCACTCTGTAGACCAGGCTGGCCTCGAACTCAGAAATCCGCCTGCCTCTGCCTCCCAAGTGCTGGGATTACAGGCGTGCGCCACCATGCCCAGCTTAATGTTCTCTTCTTAATGTGAAGAAATAAGCATGATGGAAGAATGAGAACTTACTATATCCTGGAATTAAAGTTTACCAAGATTTAGAGATATAACTTCTTCATCAAAGAAAATATAGTGTAGTAGGCAAACATATATAGGTTCTTGCATGTAGGTATAAAGAGCTAGCTGAGCAAATCATTATTTAGAATAAAAATAGGTAGATAATATGACTAAAAGGGGATTTGAGAAACACAGGAAACAACTTTAAGGAATTACGAAATATAGTCTGGTTTCATCTAAGCCATGTATGTTAAGGTGGATGCTAGGTGATAAATGTGATGTCAAAGGTGGTCCAGATTTTGATGTAGCATGTGTAGCAGGATACTTGATTTTGTTTAGAGTCAGGGTGCACATGTAGAAATTTTGGTGTGAAGTAGGAAGACATGGCTTTAAAACATTTGTAAAAGGGGTTGGAGAGATGGCTTAGCAATAAAGGGCACTGACTGCTCTTCCGGAGGTCCTGAGTTCAATTCCCAGCAACCACATGGTGGCTCACAACCATCCATAATGAGATCTCATGCCCTCTTCTGGGGTGTCTGAAGACAGCTACAGTGTACTTACTTACATATAATAAATAAATCTTAAAAAAAAAAAAAAACAAAGTGAAAGACTATTAAGAAAACATGTAAAAGGCCTACAAAAAGAATTTTAAGAGTTTACAGCAAATGCATTGAGTGTAAGTGGGTAGGAATTAGCAGTAGTAGTAGCTCATTGTTTTTGTTTTCTACTATCTTTTTTTCCTTTGAAGTAATAAAAGAACATGGCAGGGAACCTAATGATGTCTAGGTGTTGCATCTAGGTAGTTAATCCTTTCTGTAAGAATCTCTGAAGAAAAGATTACAGCTCATCTTTGTGATCAGCATCTCACATGTCTACAGATTTCTAGTCATTTGCTTCTCCTGTACTAGACTTTCAGTTGCTTTCAGTCCTTCTTGAGGAGTACTGTTCATCATTTGTGCTAGAGGATATCTTTTCTTGCTGTCAGCTATTTCAGTGTTGCTCTTAGACTTCCTTTTGAAAGAGCTTTGCTGTCATGCTGGATCCAGCTGAACCTAATGCTTTGAAGCCATAGAGTAGTTGCTGAGAAGAATGCAAAACTATATAGGCCTGGCCCACTGTAAATTTGTGGTGTTTGTAATCACATTACACTTTGACGTGGGACCGCACCACTGAGTCTCTCTCATGCAGTTGCCGTCTCTTCATCTCTGTGGGCCATTCTGTACTTGGACAGTCTCAGTTCTTTTCTGTACTTTTCCATTGATCTTAACTCTGTGACCAGAGTCTGACCTAAAAGTAAAATCTGGAAATTGTATTTTTTCCTTTTATCTATATTAAGGATAATAACAGGATAGCTAGGAACAGATTTTTCCATCTTCAGAATAAAGTTCTTGAGTCATTTGGGCCATCAACAGTTTATCTCGTGGGAGTCTAAAAGAAAGCATGATGTAAAAGTGGGCTCAGGGTTATACCTGAAGGCAGTGTGTCTATCACTTGTGCCCATATTCTGTTGGTCAGAAATTATTCATACCATTAGCTCTAGTAAAGGCTAGTAGCAGATAAAACCTTGATGTATGCTTTACTCATTTAATTTAGTCCTTGGGGTATGAGGTTCTTGAGTTCTATTTTGTATAATAAACCAATAAATATATTCAAAAATATTTTATGAGTTCTGTGAATTGCCCTAACAAATTATTGAGCCTGAGGCAGGGGACTGTAGGACCTTGAATTTGTGAGCAGATGTGAGGGTAGCCTTGATGCCCTGTTTGTGGCTGGCCTTTAAAATGGCTCCTTTGGGCCTGAGCCCTTGACTTTTGAGTATGTGCTAACTCTGGGTAATACAGTATTGAGTTAAATGATTGGATAAGCCATTGATGTCAGAATTGGTATTGGTAAACACATATTGGATATCAGAGAAAGAATAATACAATCTTTGTCCTATTACATATAATCTGAGTTTTCTTTTTCCTCTGTGTTTTGAAACGTGCTCATGTAACACAAATTGGCCTAAAAATTGCCCCGTAACTAAGGACAACCTTACACTCCTGAGCCTCTTTTTTTTTTTCTACATTCTTTGCTTACATTCCAAATGATTTCCCCTTTCCCAGTTCCCCCCTCCCCATAAGCCCGCTTCCCTCTGCCCATTCCCCCTGATCAAACCCTTCCCACTTCTCTGTCCTGGTAATCCACTCCTGATCCTCTTGCCTCTACTCCCAAGTGTTGGATTCCAGATATGTCCACTGTGCGTGGCTGTGTGTTTTCTGACTCTTAGCTCCACTGACTTGTCATCATTGAGTCCTTTATGCTTGATTCCTGCTTGTGCTTTTCCCCTTTCTGCATATCACCATACCTGTAACCTAACCATACTGGTTACATATCTCAGTGAGTCTTAATTCATAGTTTAGTCTAGCTAGTAGTAGGTTTCCAATGTGGATGAGTTCTGGTGATAGTCTGAAAACTTAAATCAAAGGTAACTCTTGCCTAATTTTACTTAAAGCATCTTTTCCTAATTTTAAAACTAAAATTAGAGTAATTATTTGAACTGTAATATTTTCTGATAGTAAGTGGCATTGGGAAGAATGCTTGAACTGGGGCTATTCTGAACAAATAAATTACAATTACTTGTATACACAGGTGTGTGTGTGTGTGTGTGTGTGTGTGTGTGTGTGTGTGTGTTTGTATATGGCTATATATACAGGAGTGCATCTCTTAACCCTTGGGGGTTAGAGTTGTCAGATCTTCTGAAGCTGGAGTTACAGGCGATTGTGCTAGGAACTGAACTTCTTAACAACTGAGCCATCTTTCCAGCCCCCATGGCTACTGTCAAAACACCAGAAAATAAGAAATGTCAGCTTAGGGGAAATTGAAATCTAGTGCATTGCTGGTGGGAATGTAAGACAGTGCCACCGTTGTGGAAAACAGTTTAGCAGCTCCTCAGTAAAGTGAGATTACTTTGTGAACCAGCAGTTCCATTTCTGGGAATGTTCAAAAGAACTGCAATCAAGGAATCAGGTATTTATACTTACAGATCCCTGAACAGTATTGTTCACAATAGCATCAAAATGAAAGAAATCCAAGTGTCCAGAGGCAGATGGATAAATGAGCATTTAGTCGGACAGTGGAATATTATTCAGTCACAAATATTAAAGTTTGATAAAAGCATCAGTGAACCTTGAAACTTGTGAACATTGTGCAGCGGGAAACAAGTGAGTCACTAAAAGACAAATACTGTATAATTTCATTTATAGGTGGCATTTAGAATAGCCAAATTTATACAAACAGTAAGTAAAATGAAGGTTTCCATGGGTAGGAAAAGATTAAAAGAAAAGAAAAAATTAAATTGTTTTCAGTTACAGATTTTCATCATGGCAAGATTGAAAAGAGTTCTAGAAATTGCTGTCTAATAGTAAAAATGGTTCAGGTAGTTGGTTTTATGTTGCATGTTGTACTAGTTACTTTAAAAAGTGAGTGATGGAGAGTTTATGTATAAACCTAAGATAATGTCAAACACAGTATAAGGCACTGGAGATGTGTCTTCAGACAGTATAGCAAATGGGCAAAACAGTTTGTCACTGTTTTGAGAGAACAAACCTGTATTTATACTACCTTGTTTCAAGGCACACTATAAAGCTTCATAGTCAACAGGGTGTGGTATTGGCTTAGAGCTAGACATGTGTTAATAGATCAGGGAACAGTGGAAATCACTTTCCACAGTTTCCAGGATAATGAGGTTGTGCAGGAGACAGTATAGATAAATAGGAGTACAATGGAGTGTCCATCTGAACAAGTAATCTTGATCTGTTTTTATACTGTATAGAAAAATAGATTTAAAGCCCATTATAGACTCAGTGTAAAAGCCAAAGTTATAACTTTAAAAATAAAACTATAAGCATTTTTATGACCTTCTAAAATTAAGTCAGGATTTTAAAAGTACAGCATCTAGGAGATAACAGTGATATTTCTCTGGTGTATTTGAAAACTTTTGAAAATATTATATACAGAATGGCAGTTAATCAGATAAGATGAAACCTTATTTTTTTTTGTAGGTTTCTCTTCATCCTATAAGTTCTTTGGAGGCTGGTTGGACCTTCTGTCATTGGTCATCTACTTTTAGTGGGAGGGAACGTTCCAGGAGCAAGTGAACTCAGAACACCTTATCAGCAGCCCACTAAGAACTTAGAACTGAGTTTTCTAAGGAACTAACATCATCTGCCCAATACTGGATTTCCTGCAATCTGGGATTTTGTGTGTATCACTACTGTCAGTGGAGACAACTTAGATGTTAAACACATGTGAAATAAATACCTTGTGATATGAAACAAAGGACTCTGGTAGTTACATGTCTATATACATAATGTGTATATGCATAAATATCAATCACTTGCTTACAAGAGACACTGTTCAGAGATTGTATGAACTTTCTAGTTCACATACACTATTTCCAAAGGCGTCTACCTAGTGATATTTGTATACTGTGTAGCCCTACCTCCTTTTTATTCTTTATCTGGAAAAGTTCTCTGGTGATCTATTCACTGTGTGAAATATGCTTCTTTTCTTGTTAGAGTTTTTATTGTTATTTAAAGATTCATGTGTGACATTTTTAGTTATGGATATTACAGTTCATAGTTATTATATAATGTGAATGACTTACAAATGTGTTGGTTTAAGAAAAAGAAGTATTTGGTGGCCTCTAGTGGTGACAGCTATGTGTCTGAAAAGTCACTGATCTCAATATACAAGATTTCATAGGGAGGATCACTGAAGTGACAGAATAAACACATATGTACATTTATTGGAACAATTTTTTTGTTTTTGAGACTTTAAAATTTACGAGTCAATTATAAATTTATCAGTGATGTGACTATATCAGTTACAATGATTATTAATTAATGATCATTACTTTTAATTCCTTTTCAAGGAAAGGTTTGAAATTTTCTTCCTTCCCTCTTCCTCCCCCTTATTTTTTCCCCATTTCATAAAATTTTGCTTTGTATGGTAGACCGGCCTTTAGTTTGAAGTCTTCTTGCTTCAGCTTGCTCAGAGGTGGGGTTGCAGCTGCTGGACTGCACAGTGCATCTTAATCAGGAAGATTTCTCTGTAGCTTGTATTTCATGTTTCATGTGTCAATGTGTCAATAATGGGGGTAACAGGGATAATTTCTGAGACCTTAGAAATGATGCAAGCTACAAAGAGGCATGTGTCATATATTAATCATAAACATAATTAGGGCTTGGTAGATTTTATGCACTTGGATGGGTAATTGTGACTAGCTCAAGTTTGTTATATCTGTAATCTGAGCCATATATGGGAATTTAGATATATCATGTCAAAAATTGAGAAATCTTTGTAAAGTCAATATTTGGAAAGCCAAGGAGAACATAGACAGTTTTGGGACAGTTAAATGTGTAATTAATTTCTGTTTATTCTAATATTTAGCCATTGAAATCTAGAGAGATTTAATAGCTTGTCCTGTGCCATATATAGCTGTTTGCTATTTGCTAAGATGATAAAACTGTGATCTTTTGACCTTGTTAAAATTAAAATATTCTCTGTATGCTAGACTTTGCTCAGCAGTAGCACGTGTGCCCAGCGCACACATTGCCGAGTTGGTATATGCGTGTCAGACACTCACTGTCATAGATGGAGCAAACGGATTTTTAATTACTTTTGTTAAAAGCAGAACTACTCTTAAATGCTTATTAGGAATGGTTAATTAAGTAACATTAGAAAGACAGTAGTAGGGGCCAGAGAAATGGTTCAGTAGTTAAGATCACTGGCTGCCTGCCCTTCCAGAGGGCCTTAGTTTGGTTCCCAGCACCACATGGTGGCTTACAGCTCCTGGAACTTTAGTTTCTGAGCATCTGACACCCTCTTCCAGCTTCTGTGGGCACCAGATAGGTACATAATGCATAGACATACATGTAGATAGTACATTCATACACATAAAACAATAAGTGATAATAAAAACAGTAGTAGGAAAGCATTTTATTGTTAAAATTTGAAGACTAATGAGGTATTTACAGAGTTGGTGTTTCCTACTTATTTTCACTTTCCAAGATAGAACTAATTTACAAATGCTCTCCATGGGGTTTGTGGACTGGGAAATTAGGGCACCCATAGGGCTCTAAATAAAAAAGTTAGATTCTACAGTTGATGTTATAACTGACTGAAAGACTTGACTAAGGGTAGTGCAACCTTAGTATTTCTTTCAGATTAGAGCTGTGTACTTAGTGTAGAACCAGACATAGCCTGTCAGAAAGTCTGAGTGGTAACTCTGTTCAGTTTTAACCAAACATGCTTTCTATTACTTGAATCTCCCTGAACAGCAACATGTTTCTGAGCTGGTAATCAAAAGGAGGTAGGACTCTGGGTTCTTAAAGTCTTTACATGTTTTTTAATTAAACATTTTTATATAAGATATTTTGATCATATTTTCCCTTCCTCTAACTACTCCCAGTTCCACCCACCTTCCCTTTTCCTGAGAGACAGAAAGAGAGAAAGGGAGATGAGAATCAAAACAAAAACCCAGTAAGACCCCCTGAAAAAAATCAAGACATAGCAAAAAGCACCCTCCAAAAGGCCATTGAGTTTGTTTTGTGTTGGCCGGCTTACTCCTAGTCCTGGGGCCTCCCTGGAGTGTGATTGCTATGGTCAGTGATACTCTATTGGTGAAAACTAATTTTCTCTTTGCCAGCAGGTATCAGATGAAAATAGCTTCATGGTTAGTAGGGGTTAGTCGTGTTTTGTTTCTTTTTGGGGAACTTGTTTCTTTATATAGTCAATTTGCATATGTTTTGTGTTTTGTTGTTTTATGGATGTGGGACTCTGATATTTGCTGTGTAAATGTTTACATTTGTTTAAAAAACTTTTTTGGATTGTTTCATTTAAGGGTTAGTTGCTCTTATCTCTTCTGACTAGTTTTGGCTTGAAGTTTACTTTGCCAGATATAAGCTACAATTAAATAGCTACAGTTAAATAGCTACAATTGCCTGATGGCTTCTATTTGCTTAGTAAGTTGATTTTCCTCCATCAACAGTCAGATTTTTGGGGCATCTTTGGTAGCTAAATTTGTTTCTTAAAGACAGTACAGAACATAGTTGGTTCTTATTTCTTATACTGAAAAAATTTAAAAATTTTATACAATGTATTTTGATAACATTCACCCCAACTCTTACCCTTAATGCTTTTTAGATCTACCTCAACTTTCTATCCACCCCAATTTGGTGTACCTAAAAACAAATCAATAACCCACTGACTCCAATTTGTGGTGTCTGTGTACTTCGAGTGGTACACAGTTAACTTACCCAGAACTGCCCTCCCCAAAGAAAACTGATTCTTCCTCTTCCAGAAACCATCAGGTATAGCTTCCCAGTTAAGAGTAGGAGCCCATGAACCCCTTTCCTCTCCATGCTAGAAGGTTGACTTACATAATCTTTTGCAGGTCTTTTGTAGGCACCTACAGATGGTTTGAGTGCATTAGTGCAATAGCTCTACATATCCAGAAGATAATATTTCACTGTGGTCTTTCCCTCAACCTCTTGCTTTTAGTTTTTGTGCACTTTCTTCTGTCATGACTCCTGACCCTGGGGATGGGTGTGATACAAATGTAGTCCCATTTAAGATTGAGCACTCACTCTCTGTATTTTACCAGTCATGAATTTCTTTGTTTTTTATTCTCAACTGCCCCAAGAAGCTTCTCTGATGAAGTCTGAGAGTTTTACTAATCCACTGGTAGAGAGAAATACTTTTAGAGGGCATTTTAATACTTTGTCCACTTAACGAAAGAATAGGCAATAGGTTTGTCCTTGGGACCTGTGATATCCTCGGCTGTGCATGGGTTCTCATCCAGGTTTATGGTATTAGACAAGTGTTTCCTTTTGTGGAGTCAGCCTTAAATACAGTATGGTTACCCCCGTAACATTCATGCCCCTGTTGTAACCATAACTATATTTTGGCAAGCTAGTCATTATGCAGTTTACAGCTGGGAAAGTGTTGATGTTTTTTTTTCTTTTAGCAAAAGAATAAAATAATGACTGGTAAGTTATGATGCAGCCACTTAATTTTGATAGACATTTCTCTGAAGGTCCTTTTTATAGTAGAGTCTGCTTAGCCCCAAGTGAGGGGGAAAGAAAACAAAAATAAAAACAGATGTGTCAGGGCTGGGGAGGTGACTCAGCAGTTAAGGTACTAGCTACTCTTCCAGAGGACCTGGGTTCAATTCCCAGTACCTACATGTTGGTTAGTAGTCATCTGTAACTCCAATTCCAAGGGATCTGATGCTCTCTTCTGGCCCTGTGTGGGCTTTAGGCATGCACAGACACACATGCAAGAAAACACCCATGTACATATATATATATATATATATATATGACTTCTATTTGCTTAGTAAATTAATTTTCATTCAACAGTCAGTTTTTGGGGTAGCTAAATTTGTTTCTAGAAGACAGTACATGTACATATTAATATATACATATATACATATGTATATACATAATATATGCATGTATATACATAATATATGTATGTATATACATAATATATACATACACACATATATATATATGACACCAGATGTGCTGTGTGACCTTCTACATTTATTCTAGCAGTGTTTTTACAGTAGCAGTGAGTTGTTTGTATGTATGTTCAATTTTGTACTCACATAGTCACACTTGCTGCCCTTCAAGGATCTTTGAATTTTCACACATTTCTGAGTATTATGCTAAAAGCCCAATTGTTGATGTTCTTAGAAGTTCCATGAAATGAGACCTTCTTCTAAATAACAGTTTGCAAAGTTTGAACTAAAATGTGTGTTAAATATCTTCTAGTGTGTATAACATATGTATGTGGGCAGGGGCACATGTGCACCAGGGTGCATGTGTGGAAGTTGGAGGACAATTTTGGGGAATTGGTTCCTTCCACTTGTTTTTAGGCAGGGTGTTATTTGTATTGTGCTGGGTATTCTAGGCTGTTAGGCTCATGGACATTCAGGTGACTTTCCTGCCTCTCTTTATACTGTTTGCTGTATGAGTGCTAACATGACACATGTTCACCATTGCGTCTGGCTTTTTTTTTTTTTTTTTTTTTAAATCCAACTTGGGTTCCAAGCATCTAACTCAGGTTATCAAGTCTTTGAAGCATGCGCTTTTACCTAAGACATCTCGCTGGCCCTATAAATATTTATTACTAAGACCTGCAGGTCCTAAATGTTTGTATGTAGCATTAGACTTTCTGAAACATAAAGCAGAGAGTGGAATATTAACATTCCTGTTAAGTATGTATGGTGGTTTGAATGAGAATGGCCCCATAGGCTTCTATATTTGAATGTTTGCTCCCCAATTGGTGGAACTATTTGGGAAGGTATCTTAGTGTTTCTATTGCTCTGATGAAATACCATGACTATAGCAACTTGGGGAGAAAAGTGGTTTATTTGGCTTATATATCTGAATCTTAGTCTGAGGGAAGCCAAAGCAGGAACTCATACTGTGTAGAAACCTGGAGTAGATGCAAAGGCCGTGGAGCGTGCTTGTTGGCTTGCTTCCCGTGGCTTGCTCAGCTGCTTTCTTTAGCACCTACAGCCACGAGCCTGGGTTAACATCATCCACAGTGGACTCAGCTTTCCACATCGATCACTAATTTAAAAAATGCCCCTTGTCTGTAGTCTGAGCTTAGATGCAGTTTCTCGATTGAGGTTCCCTCTTCTAAGATACTCCAGAGCTTCTACCACTCTTTCTGATTATATAATCTCTATATTATTTCTTTTAATGGTATTATTATATACATTCCATATACTTTTGGTTTTTTTTATACATATTTTTTCTTACTCAAATGTTAGTTTTGAAGTTGTTTCAGTTGATCCAGTTGGGTGTTACATTTTCATTTTATTCATTGTATTCTTTAATTGTAAAAGTTTCAAGGCATGAGAGACAGTCTCATGAGGTTTTTATTTGGATTTTCCCAGTAGCTGAGGAGGTTTGGACGTTTTTCATGGACTTATTATTGTTAGTACCGTTTCTTTTAGAATGTTCATTTGCCCATTAGTTGATTGGATTCTTTTTTTTTTTTTTAAGTTCTTTGTTAATAGCTGACAAGGTTTCCTCCATTCCGTTTTCTCATCCCTCGTGTAACAGTGGGATGAGAAAACTTAGACTTAAATGAGAATCCAAAAGTATACTTTATGTTTTCCTCTTCATGTGTTTTACCTATTTTTTCAATAAGTCATGCTGCATTCTTGATTTTTCTCAGTAGAGAAAATGATAATAATCATTTTTATTCATTTCTAATCTCTCCCTACTCCTGATTATGCTAATTTGTTGGTCATTTTCCAGCTATTTTTAAGGGTAGAAGCTGAAGTAATTATCTTGAGACCCTTATTTGTAATAAAGGTCTCTAAATAATATAAGGTAATCTTCAAGTACAGTTTTAATTCAGTCTTTCAAACTTTAATAAGTTGTTCTTATGTCACTAAAATGTTTATAAATCTATAGTTTGAATTTTTTTCTTCTATGTATTATTTATAATTATTTTCCAGGGTCTTTTTTTCCCCAGAGCCCTTTCTTTCATAGGTTTTTAACTTAATTCCATTGTGGTCAGATAGTGCAGTGTGTGACCTAAATTACTTCTTTGTTTCTTTACTGTGATGCTGGGATAAAAAAAAAAATTTAACATGCTTTTTTTTTTTTTGTGGCCTAGAATATGGTCTATCTTGGACTCTATTTTGTTTCTTTTGGTGAGTACAACTCCTATCAAGTGTTGTACTTTGTTGTTTTTGTTTTTTTTCTGGCTAGCTTCATTTTGTCCACATTAGGTAGAGCTTATTATTTTAATACATTTAAATTAAAATATAATTATATCACTTTCTTCGTTTTGTTTTTCCCTTCCTTCCAACTTCGTTGAGGACCCCCACCCAACTCTCAAATGATAGCCTCCTTTTCTGTAATTATTGTTATATATACACATATGAATAGTAAATCATATAAAAATACAACTTCTGAGTTTCTTCTTGTTGTTTGTGTTTATGGGTTTAGAGCTAACCATTTGTATTTGATAACCAATTATGGGGCTCATCCCTGAGAGAGGATAATTTGCCCTGTCTGAGCATTCATTAGCTGCTCTTTGTCAAGGGGTAGGGCCAAGTGAGATTTTCTCCCTTCTGTAGCAGCATATCTATTGATATTGCCTTTATTCATTCTTTGTTTATGCAGTCATTTTTCAGAGAGACAGTCTTATAGCAGACTTTCTGGTATTCTGAATTTTACCACCCCATTCCCATGAAATCCTCTTTTCATTTAGCATAGCTCCCTCTCACTGATAGCAGAGGTGTCATTCCTAAACCTGTTATATTCCACCACCCGTCCCCCTTTTCCTAAAGCTTAAGTGAAGTTCCATTCTCTGCAAAATTCATTCTCTACCATGGCAACGAAGTCTGTCATTACTGACATCCAAGTTCTTCTCTCAAACACCTGCTTGCACTATTTGAACAGTCTGTTTTCCACCATGGAGACTTTGATGGTCCACCCTCCCCCTAGAATATATTATATAGATTTCCGGGCTTCTGTCTCCTATGAAACAACTCCTTTCTCTTGCAGTTTCCTTTGTGTCTCTTTCTTGCTTTTAAAAACAATCAAGCAAACAAAGCCCACATTGGCCAATTTTCATATCTGTGGAACTTTTTTTTCATTCCATCACTTAGACTCTACTTCATAGTTCTTTGTATTTCTCCTGTTTTTGGTCTTGGTGTCATTCTTATCACTGAGTGTTTTTCTATTAAACATTTTATTTTATTTTCTTTTTTTTTTTAATTTTATTTTCTATATTCTATGTTTACATTCCAAAGGCTTTCCCCTTTCCCAGTTCCCACCCACCATAGTTCCCATAGTTCCTCTCCCCCCCATCTGTTCCCCAATAATTCCCCCTCCCCCCTCGGTTTCTTTACTAAACTGGAAGCAATCTTTACAGGCCCAGGGTCCTCTCCTTTCTTCTTCTTGGGAATCATTTGACTTGCTATTTGTGTCTTGAGTATTTAGGGCTTCTGGGCTTATTAATATCCACTTATCAGTGATTGCATTTCAGGTGCATTCTTTTGTGATTGGGTTAATTCACTCAGGATGATATTTTCCAGGTCTAACCATTTACCTACAAATTGCATGAATTCATTATTTTTAATTGCTGTGTAGTATTCCATTGTATAAATATACCACATTTTCTGTATCCATTCCTCCTTTGAGGGATATTTGGGCTGCTTCCAATTTCTGGCTATTATAAACAAGGCTGCTATAAACATAGTGGAGCATGTGTCCTTATTGCATGCAGGGGAATCCTCTGGGTATATGCCCAGGAGTGGTATGCCAGGGTCCTCTGGAAGTAACATGCCCAATTTTCTGAGGAACCGCCAAACTGATTTCCAGAGCGGTTTTACCATTTTGCAATCCCACCAACAGTGGAGGAGTGTTCCTCTTTCTCCACATCCTCGCCAGCACTTGTTGTCTCTTGAGTTTTTAATCTTAGCCATTCTGACTGGTGTGAGGTGGAATCTCAGGGTTGTTTTGATTTGCATTTCCCTGATGACTAATGATGTTGAACATCTTTTAAGGTGTTTCTCGGCCATCCGAATTTCTTCTGGTGAGAATTCTTTGTTTAGCTCTGTGCCCCATTTTTTGATAGGGTTATTTGTTTCTTTGTGGTCTAACTTCTTGAGTTCTTTGTATATATTGGATATTAGCCCTCTGTCAGATGTGGGGTTGGTGAAGATCTTTTTCCCACTTTGTTGGTTGCCGTTTTGTCCTTCTGACAGTGTCCTTTGCTTTGCAGAAACTTTGTAATTTTATGAGGTCCCATTTGTCGATTCTTGATCTTAGAGCATAAGCTATTGGTGTTCTGTTCAGGAACTTTTCCCCTGTGCCCAAGTCCTCCAGGGTCTTCCCAAGTTTCTTTTCTAATAGTTTCAGTGTGTCTGGTTTTATGTGGAGGTCCTTGATCCACTTGGAGTTGATCTTAGTACAAGGAGATAAGAGTGGGTCAATTCGCATTCTTCTGCATGTTGACCTCCAGTTGAACCAGCACCATTTGTTGAAAAGGCTATCTTTTTTCCACCGGATGGTTGTGGCTCCTTTATCAAAGATCAAGTGACCATAAGTCTGTGGGTTAATTTCTGGGTCTTCAATCCTATTCCATTGATCTACCTGCCTGTTGCTGTACCAATACCATGCAGTTTTTAACACAATTGCTCTGTAGTACTGCTTGAGGTCAGGGATATTGATTCCCCCAGAAGTCCTTTTATTGTTGAGAATAGTTTTAGCTATCCTGGGTTTTTTGTTGCTCCAGATGAATTTGAGAATTGCTCTTTCTAGATCTATGAAGAATTGATTTGGGATTTTGATGGGGATTGCATTGAATCTGTAGATTGCTTTTGGCAAGATGGCCATTTTTACTATATTGATCCTGCCAATCCAGGAGCAAGAAATATTTTTCCATCTCCTGAGGTCTTCTTCGATTTCTTTCTTCAGGGACTTGAAGTTCCTGTCATACAGATCTTTCACTTGTTTGGTTAGAGTTACGCCAAGGTACTTTATGTTGTTTGTGGCTATTGTGAAGGGTGTTATTTCCCTAACTTCTTTCTCAGCCTGCTTGTCCTTTGAGTACAAGAGGGCTACTGATTTGCTTGAGTTAATTTTATAACCAGCCACGTTGCTGAAGTTGTTTATCAGCTGTAGAAGTTCTCTGGTGGAGTTTTTTGGATCGCTTAAGTAGACTATCATATCATCTGCAAATAATGATACTTTGACTTCTTCCTTTCCAATTTGTATCCCTTTGACTTCCTTATGTTGTCTGATTGCTCTCGCTAGAACTTCAAGTACTATATTGAAAAGATATGGAGAGAGAGGACAGCCTTGTCTAGTCCCTGATTTTAGTGGAATTGCTTCAAGTTTCTCTCCATTTATTTTGATGTTGGCTACTGGTTTGCTGTAGATTGCTTTTACTATGTTTAGGTATGGGCCTTGAATTCCTGCTCTTTCCAAGACTTTTAGCATGAAAGGATGCTGAATTTTGTCAAATGCTTTTTCAGCATCTAATGAGATGACCATGTGGTTTTTTTCTTTTAGTTTGTTTATGTAGTGGATTACATTGATGGATTTCCGTATATTGAACCATCCCTGCATTCCTGGAATGAAGCCTACTTGATCATGGTGAATGATCGTTTTGATATGCTCTTGGATTCGGTTGGCAAGGATTTTATTTAGTATTTTTGCATCTATATTCATAAGAGAAATTGGCCTGTAGTTCTCTTTCTTTGTTGGATCTTTTTGTGGTTTAGGTATCAGCGTAATTGTGGTTTCGAAGAATGAGTTGGGCAGTGTCCCTTCTGTCTCTATTTTGTGGAATAGTTTGAAGAGTATTGGTGTTAAGTCTTCTTTGAAGGTCTGGTAGAATTCTGCACTAAAACCATCTGGTCCCGTACTTTTTTTGGTTGGGAGGCTTTCTATAACCCCTTCTATTTCTTTAAGGGTTATGGGACTGTTTAGCTGGTCTACTTGATGCTGATTTAATTTTGGTATTTGGTATCTGTCTAGGAAATTGTCCATTTCCTCCAGATTCTCCAGTTGTTTTGAGTATAGGCCTTTGTAGTAGGATCTGATGATCTTTTGAATTTCCTCTGTTTCTGTTGTTATATCCCCCTTTTCATTTTTAATTTTGTTAATTTGGATACTATCTCTGTGCCCTTTGGTTAGTCTAGCTAAGGGCTTATCTATCTTGTTGATTTTCTCGAAGAACCAGCTCTTGGTTTTGTTGATTCTTTGTATGGTTCTCTTTGTTTCTGCTTGATTGATTTCAGCCCTTAGTTTGATGATTTCCTCTCTTCTACTCCTCCTGGGTGAGTTAGCTTCTTTTTGTTCCAGCGCCTTCAGGTGTGCTGTTAAGTTGCTAGTGTATGCTCTTTCCAGTTTCTTTTTGGAGGCACTCAGGGCTATGAGTTTTCCTCTTAGCACTGCTTTCATTGTATCCCAGAGATTTGGGTAGGTCGTACCTTCATTTTCATTGAAGTCTAAAAAGTCTTTGATTTCTTTCTTTATTTCTTCCTTGACCAGGGTGTCATCGAGTAGAGTATTGTTCAGTTTCCATGTGTATGTGGGCTTTCTGTAGTTCTTCTTGCTATTGAAGACCACTTTTACTCCATAGTGATCCGATAGGAGACATGGGATTAGTTCGGTCTTCTTGTATTTGTTGAGGTCTGTCTTGTGACCAATTATATGATCAATTTTTGAGAAGGTACCGTGCGGTGCTGAGAAAAAGGTATACTCTTTTGTTTTAGGATGGAATGTTCTATATATATCTGTTAAATCCAATTGGTCCAAAGCTTCAATTAGTTTCACTGTGTCCCTGTTTAGTTTCTGCTTTCCTGATCGGTCCATTGAGGAGAGTGGAGTGTTGAAGTCACCTACAATCATTGTGTTCGGTGCGATGTGTGCTTTAAGCTTTAGTAAAGTTTCTTTTACGAATGAGGGTGCCCTTGCATTTGGTGCATAGATGTTCAGTATTGAGAATTCTTCTTGGTGGATTTTCCCTTTGACAAGCAGGAAGTGACCTTCTGTGTCTCTTTTGATGACTTTAGGTTGAAAGTCGATTTTATCTGATATTAGAATGGCTACTCCAGCTTGTTTCCTGGGACCATTTGCTTGTAGAACTGTCTTCCAGCCTTTTACTCTAAGGAGGTGTTTGTCTTTGACACTGAGATGTGTTTCCTGTATGCAGCAAAATGTAGGGTCCTGTTTCCGTATCCAGTCTGTTAGTCTGTGTCTTTTGATTGGGGAATTGAGTCCATTGATATTAAGAGATATTAAGGAATAGTAATTATTACTTCCTGACATTTTGGGAATTGTTATTATTATTTGTATTTGAGTGGTTCTCTTCTTTTGGGTTGGATGAGATGGGGTTTCTATCTTGTTTCTTCTGGGGTGTTGTTTCCCCCCTTGTGTTGGTATTTTTCCCCTATTATCCTTTGTAGGGCTGGGTTTGTAGATAAGTATCTTGCAAATTTGGTTTTGTCGTGGAATATCTTGGTTTCCCCATCTATGGCAATTGAGAGTTTCGCTGGGTATAGTAGTCTTGGCTGAAGTTTGTGTTCTCTTAGGGTCTGCATAAGGTCTGCCCAGGATCTTCTAGCTTTCATGGTCTCAGGTGAGAAGTCTGGTGTAATTCTGATAGGTCTTCCTTTATATGTTACTTGTCCTTTTTCTCTTACTGCCTTTAATATTCTTTCTTTGTTTAGTACATTTGGGGTTTTGACTATTATGTGACGGGAAGTATTTCTGTTCTGGTCCAGTCTATTTGGGGTTCTAAAGGCTTCTTGTATATTCATGGGCATCTCTCTCTTTAGGTTGGGGAAATTTTCTTCCATAATTTTGTAGAAGATATTTGCTGGCCCTTTAAGTTGTAGATCTTCATTCTCATCTATCCCTATAATCCTTAGGTTTGGTCTTCTCATTGTGTCCTGGATTTCCTGAATGTTTTGGGTTACCAGCTTTTTGCATTTTGCATTTTCTTTAATTGTTGAATCCATGGTTCCTATGGTATCTTCAGCATCTGAGATTCTGTCTTCTATCTCTTGTATTCTATTGTTGATATTTGCATCTATGACTCCTGATTTCTTCCCAAGGTTTTCTATTTCCAACATTGTCTCCCTTTGCGATTGCTTAGTTGTTTCTACTTCTGTTTTTAGATTTTGTATGGTTTTGCTCAGATCTTTCAGTTGCTTGTTTGTGTTTTCCTGTAATTCTTTAAGGGATTTTTGTGTTTCCTCCTTTATGACTTCTACTCGTTGACCCATGTTCTCTTGTATTTCTTTGGGTGATTTTTGTTTCTCCCCCTTATTGGGATTCACTTTTTGCTCTATATTCTCCTGGATTTCTTTAAGTGATTTTTGTGTCTGCCTTGTATGGGCTTCTAGTTTTTGATCTATTTTCTCCTCTATTACTTTAAGAAATTTATCTAAGTGATCCTCAATCTGCATCTTTACCAGTGATTTTAGATCTGAGTCTTGTTTTTCTGGTGTGTTGAGATATCTGGGATTTAATTGTGTTTGTCTTGCAATGGCTTCTAGCTTTTGATCTATTTTCTCATGTATTACTTTAAGAGATTTATCTAAGTGTTCCTCTATCAGCATCCTGACCAGTGATTTTAGATCTGAGTCTTGTTTTTCTGGTGTTTCGGGTATCCAATATTTATTGCTGTTGGGGAACTGGGTTCGGATGCCGCCATATTGCCTTGATTTTTGTTAGTAGCGATCTTACGTTTGCCTTTTGCCATCTGGTTAACTCTGGTGTTAGTTGGTCCTGTAGATACTAGCTGGTGCTTGACCCTCCTGTGGGGTTGTAAGGCTATTTCCCAGCGACTGGGATACCTGAATCACTGTCCTGCGGGGCTCTTGCTCACAGATTGCTGACAGGTGGCCTGAGTCCCCCGAGGTCTTAACCTCAGGATATCCCAGGTATTTGGTTCCGCCTGTTGGGCGGCTGCTCTGCACTGCTCCTGCTCAGGGTTCGCTGTCTGATATCCTGTTTCCCCAGGGGTCTTAAAGTTGGGATATCTCAGTTATCTGGTTCCGCCTGCTGGTCCCAAGCTGCTGGGAAGCTGGCTGGGTCCGGTTTCCAGCTTCCCTGCCACTGGCTGGATGGGAGGCTGGTTCGGCCTCCGGCTGGGTCTGGGTACCTGGCACACTGGCTGACTCTGGCTTCCTCACCACCAGCTGGACGGGAAGCTGCAGGCAATATGGCAGCTGCCTGCAGGGAGCTCGGGGTCCGCCCCGCGCGCGAGTGCAGAGTGCACCCGCTATTCTGTGCCCAATTCCCACTCCAGGCCTGAGTCCCCGAAGGTCTTAAGCTCGGGCTGTGTCGGGTACCTGGTTCTGCCGCCGCCGCCGGATGGTTCTGAGCACCTGGGACGCTGGGTGACCCTCCGGCTTCCCCACCGCCAGCTGGGCGGGAAGCTGCAGGCAATATGGCAGCTGCCTGCAGGGAGCTCGGGGTCCGCCCCGCGCGCGAGTGCAGAGTGCACCCGCTATTCTGTGCCCAATTCCCACTCCAGGCCTGAGTCCCCGAAGGTCTTAAGCTCGGGCTGTGTCGGGTACCTGGTTCTGCCGCCGCCGCCGGATGGTTCTGAGCACCTGGGACGCTGGGTGACCCTCCGGCTTCCCCACCGCCAGCTGGGCGGGAAGCTGCAGGCAATATGGCAGCTGCCTGCAGGGAGCTCGGGGTCCGCCCCGCGCGCGAGTGCAGAGTGCACCCGCTATTCTGTGCCCAATTCCCACTCCAGGCCTGAGTCCCCGAAGGTCTTAAGCTCGGGCTGTGTCGGGTACCTGGTTCTGCCGCCGCCGCCGGATGGTTCTGAGCACCTGGGACGCTGGGTGACCCTCCGGCTTCCCCACCGCCAGCTGGGCGGGAAGCTGCAGGCAATATGGCAGCTGCCTGCAGGGAGCTCGGGGTCCGCCCCGCGCGAGTGCAGAGTGCACCCGCTATTCTGTGCCCAATTCCCACTCCAGGCCTGAGTCCCCGAAGGTCTTAAGCTCGGGCTGTGTCGGGTACCTGGTTCTGCCGCCGCCGCCGGATGGTTCTGAGCACCTGGCACGCTGGGTGACCCTCCGGCTTCCCCACCACCAGCTGGGCGGGGCAACATTTTATTTTTTTTCTTTTTTTTATTATTTTTTATTTTCTATATTCTATGTTTACATTCCAAAGGCTTTCCCCTTTCCCAGTTCCCCCCTCCCTATGTCCCATAGTTCCTCTCCCCCCCAACTATTCCCCAATCATTCCCCCTTCCCCCACAGTTTCTCTACAAAACTGGATCCAATCTTTCCAGGCCCAGGGTCCTCTCCTTTCTTCTTGGGAATCATTTGACTTGCTAATTGTGCCTTGAGTATTTAGGGCTTCTGGGCTCATTAATATCCACTTATCAGTGATTGCATTTCATGTGTATTTTTTTGTGATTGGGTTAGCTCACTCAGGATGATATTTTCCAGGTCTAACCATTTACCTACAAATTGCATGAATTGATTATTTTTAATTGCTGAGTAGTATTCCATTGTATAAATATACCACATTTTCTGTATCCATTCCTCCTTTGAGGGATATTTGGGCTCCTTCCAATTTCTGGCTATTATAAACAAGGCTGCTATAAACATAGTGGAGCATGTGTCTTTATTGTATGCAGGGGAATCCTCTGGGTATATGCCCAGGAGTGGTATGCCAGGGTCCTCTGGAAGGAACATGCCCAATTTTCTGAGGAACCGCCACACTGATTTCCAGAGCGGTTTTACCATTTTGCAATCCCACCAATAGTGGAGGAGTGTTCCTCTTTCTCCACATCCTCGCCAGCATTTGTCGTCTCTTGAGTTTTTAATCTTAGCCATTCTGACTGGTGTGAGGTGGAATCTCAGGGTTGTTTTGATTTGCATTTCTCTGATGACTAACGATGTTAAACATCTCTTAAGGTGTTTCTCAGCCATCCGAATTTCTTCTGGTGAAAATTCTTTGTTTAGCTCTGTGCCCCATTTTTTGATAGGGTTATTTGGTTCTTTGGGGTCTAACTTCTTGAGTTCTTTGTATATATTGGATATTAGCCCTCTGTCGTATGTGGGGTTGGTGAAGATCTTTTCCCACTTTGTTGGTTGTCGTTTTGTCCTTCTGACAGTGTCCTTTGCCTTTCAGAAGCTTTGTAATTTTATGAGGTCCCATTTGTCAATTCTTGATCTTAGTGCATAAGCTATTGGTGTTCTGTTCAGGAACTTTCCCCCTGTGCCTATGTCCTCCAGGGTCTTCCCAAGTTTCTTTCCTAATAGTTTCAGTGTGTCTGGTTTTATGTGGAGGTCCCTGTTCCACTTGGAGTTGATCTTAGTGCAAGGAGATAAGAGTGGGTCAATTCGCATTCTTCTGCATGTTGACCTCCAGTTTAACCAGCACCATTTGTTGAAAAGACTATCTTTTTTCCACTGGATGATTGTGGTTCCTTTATCAAAGATCAAGTGACGATAAGTCTGTGGGTTAATTTCTGGGTCTTCAATCCTATTCCATTGATCCACTTGCCTGTTGCTGTACCAATACCATGCAGTTTTTTAACACAATTGCTCTGTAGTACTGTTTAAGGTCAGGGATATTGATTCCCCCAGAAGTCCTTTTATTGTTGAGAAAGTTTTAGCTATCCTGGGTTTTTTGTTGCTCCAGATGAATTTGAGAATTGCTCTTTCTAGATCTATAAAGAATTGAGTTGGGATTTTGATGGGGGATCGCATTGAATCTGTATATTGCTTTTGGTAAGACCTATTTTTTCATTTTTCAATTGTGAGAAATTAAGATAGTATATTTTCTAACCAATAAATTCATCTATAATCCTGATTGCTATACAGTGCATGGATAAAGCTAGTGATACTGAGTTATCAAAAAAATTTTTTAAATTTTTCGTATTTTAAATTACATGTTAACACACACATACAGCCTCAGCATGCATGCAGAAGTCGGAATAACTCATAGAAATTTGTTTTTTTCTACTATGTGGGTCCCAGAGGTTGAACTTAGGACATTAGGCCTGGTGGCACATGCCTGTACCCACAAAGCCATCTTACTGATCCTTAAGTTATATTTTAGATTAGAATACAATTAAGATTATATATTCTGCACAGCATTATGGATTATTCTTACCAATAGAACACCTAGCTTACACAGTTTTATTAAAATTGAAGAATTAACCAAGAACTGAATTTGACCTAGCTAAAAAAGTAATGAACTGTAGAAAAGACACTGAAAATAGTCTGAATGATTTTTATAAAATTATGTACTCTTAGTGAAGGAAGATATGTAATAGTCAATTAGTATTGCTTAGTTGAAATGACATTATGATTCAGAAAGCATGCACATAGTGACAGTAATGAACCTTAATATGAAGGGGAATTCAGAGTTCCTCTAAAGTTCAAAGTTTCTTCTGTGATACCCACAGCTATCCTGCCCATGATTTTATTTTTAAGAATTCAAGTTAAATTAAGAAGCAGCAACTGGTATCTAGCAGATAATCATACTTCTTCTAAACAACCTAAAAACTCTTCATTGTTGCAAACGTATGTTTATTTATTCTTTTTGATGAAAATAGGAAAGGTATTTTACATGATTCTCTGCTTTGTCCACCTTGTTGATTGGCAGTTCCCCATTCTGTACTCTGTTATCTAGACAGAATTGTGAATGGGAGTTGCTGTGTGTTTAGCAGTGTTTGGATACAAACTTACTGTTTGCAGAGATATTTTGGAGTGTGGTATTCTTTTGACTTTTCTTGACCTTTCAAGGAAGGGAATTTCTGTGAGAGAGATCAGTGGAGTCATAGGGTTTCTGCCAGTAAAGAAGCCTCCGAAGAAGGGGTGGCTGAGTAGAGGAGTTCAGGGTGTTGATGTATGCTCAGCCTTTGCACAGCTAGGCTACGTGTACCATATTATAGGCATTAGGGCAAACGCAGAAATATTCATATTTTTTTGGGTCTTTGAAAAGTAGGACAATGTATTTATAAGGTTGGTGATAACATGTAAATGTGTTTTCCTCTAAGGAAAATACATGTCAACCTTTACTGTGGAGAGTTGGGAGGAACCCTTAGTTATGTAGGAGTCTTACAAGAAATGCTGACTGGTGTTTCTGTAATGATTTCACCCCAATTCCAGGAGGTTTAAATCATGTGTGATTATTAGGTAATTGCTCTAGTCCTGCCTTTGCCCTTACTTGGCCATGCAGCCTCCCATTGCATGCCTGTTCTTGTTTGTATTTGTCAGTTGACCTTTTCACACAGACTGGGGTGGGGGATCCCCAAACCCCACACACAAGGAAATGCCTTCACCTCATG
Organism: Apodemus agrarius; assembly: GCA_964023405.1. Lineage (NCBI taxonomy): Eukaryota > Metazoa > Chordata > Mammalia > Rodentia > Muridae > Apodemus > Apodemus agrarius. The sequence goes on along the minus strand of OZ030005.1, from coordinate 103,586,114 downwards.
TCTGCCATACTTTAGTAAAGCCTTTTAAAGACTTCTTTGAAGTGCTTAAATCTGAGTGATATTCTACAAGGTGCACAGCAGGGCATTTATTTTAAGGAAGAGCTAAAGCAGGTGATCATTTGTTTCTAGGTGGAGCATTTCTAGCTGAACAGCTTAAAAACTAGCTTTTGTCCTATTCAGTAAAATAGACTGAATGATCAAATAAAGTAAATATATTGAAAATTTGGTGTAAATATGGTTTAAATTAAAATAAAGAAAATATATTAAAAGATAAATGTAAAAAAGATTAATATATTTAAGACAAATGCTTTAAAACATTTTAAAATATTTTAGTCAAAGTATGACAGATATGAGTTGAAGACATTTTGTTGTGTGTTGGATTTGTGGAACTTTTCTCCCACCCCACCCCCACCCACCCCCCGGTCTGTGTGAAAAGGCCAATTGGTAAATGTAGCACAAACCAGTCAGTCAGCTTTTCTGTTTGTTTTTGAGGGCATATAAATGCATATGTATGTATTTACATATGTACTGGGTTCCTCTAATCTGTAGGTGAGAGCATATGATTTTTTTTCTTGTCAGTAGAATATGATCAGAAATCATTTTATGTCAAAGATAGAGTATGGTTTTGATTTCTTTTTCCTGTCCTGCTATCTTAAATGCTAGGTCTCATAGGATTTTTTGACCTGGATTCCCCAAATGACCAAATAAAAAGTATTTGCAATAATTGTTCCCTCTCCATTATGAATTACTGACTTGTTTAAGGAAAGAAATTGAGAGTTATACTATTCGTCATACTAGTGAACTTTATACAATTTTGCACAGCAAAGTAAATACTGTGTTTTATATCAATATATAAACTGGCATTGCAGATTAATAATGCTGTTGCTGCTTATTGGAAATACCACTTCTCATTTACTTGTGGTGTGTTAGGCACTTTTATCATTTTCTTTCACCCTTAATGGTTAGTTCCTAATTGGAAGTAAATGTTGTCATCTATATTTCAGAGAATTAGAATCTAAAGCTTAGAAGATTTGTAATTATAATGACTTGGTCTAGTAATGCTATTTATTGCATTATTTTATTATAATTACTTGTTTGATTTCATTCTTCTAGACTGCAGTGTTTTAGGAAACAAAATCAGCTGTAATTCACTGTTGTATATTATTAGTGGCTATGATAGTGTGCAGTAGTTACAGAATAAATATTGAACAGGTGGATCAGTGACACTGGCAGAGGCTATAAAGGAATACATCAGTTATTAAGTTTACTAGGAACTCTCAATCAAATCAAAGATTTTATTAAGTAATAGTGACAAATACTGAATAAATCTGAAGAACTTAGTTCTGCTTAGGAATCCTTTGTGAAGACTTTTTCCTGGATATAAACTTTATTTAATTAAGGTAACGTGTAGTATTTTAATGCAATGGCCTTGAAGTTCTTTGGCATTTTTTCTCCAAGGTATACCTTTTCCTTCTTTCTTTGACTTTGGATGATCTTGTATCTACTTGTGACAAAAGAACATAGACTTTTGAGGCTAGTTCATAAATAGTGATACAGATGTCTCTTGTCCTTGGAATAGTTACATTTGAATCCTTTAACCACATTTATCAGTTTAATTTCTTATCACTAGGACATAATCCCTGACCAAAGCCACTTAAAAAGAAAGGTCTGTTATGGCTTGTGTTTTCAGGGGATGTAGTCCATCTCACCTGGCCTCAGTGTATCAATTTTAGGAGAAGTAAAATACTCTTAATGATTTATTTTAATTATGTGTTCTTGAGTGTATCTGTGTGTATGTAGTCCATGAGAATGTGCATACTCACAGACCCACAGAAGCACAAGATTTCCCCTCCTTCCCTCTCACTCCCTTTTTTTGTTTTTTAAGATAGGGTTTCTCTGTGTAGCTCTTGCTGTCCTGGAACTCAGTCTGTAGACAGGCTGACCTGGAACTCTAGAGATTCACCTGCGTCTGCCTCCCAAGTGCTGAGATTAGAGGCAGGTGCCATCTCCACTCAGCTGACACAAGATTTCTTGAAGCTGGAGTTACAAGTGGATATGATGTGGATGCTGGGAACTGAACTTAGATCCTCTATAAGAACTGCATGTACTCTTTAACCCTGAGCCATCTTTCCAGTCCTGAGAATTAAAATATTAATAATAATGATGTACCAATGTGTGAACTCAAAGCTTTCTGTTTAGATCTCTAATAGTTGTTTCGTCAATATTCTGCAACCTTGTTAATGTCACTTGTCAGTTCTAGTAACTTTTTTAACGGTCTTTTTTTTTTTAAAGATTTATTTATTTATTATATGTAAGTACACTGTAGCTGTCTTCAGACACTCTAGAAGAGAGTGTCAGATCTTGTTATGGATGGTTGTGAGCCACCATGTGGTTTCTGGGATTTGAACTCAGGACCTTCAGAAGAGTTGTCAGTGCTCTAAACCACTGAGTCATTTCTCCAGCCCCTAGTAACATATTTTTGTTGTTCTTTTTAAAATTTTATTTGATAACTTTCAGTTATATTTAGAAAATACGTGAGCCTTTCAAATAATAATAGCACATTTGTGATTATGCAAACATACCCTTTGTATATAAAATTACTGTTTTGTGCAAAAGCAGTATTTTAAGGCATCTCTAAGATTAAATAATAATGTTTGTTTTACCATTATACAAATATGACTTGGTGCTTTTAGTGCTTTTATGGGTTACTTCATAACAGTGTAGTAGTAGCTAGTGATTCTTTTTTGGGGCTGTGTTTCATGAAGACTATATCTCAGGGGGTCAGGGATCTCTTTGCTGTCCCTTGAGCCCCTTTTATGGCAAAAATCAACATACTTGATTGACACTGACAACACCTAATTAAAAACAGATACCCAAACAATATTTTATGAGTGAATACTACTTAAAATCTAGGGATGCTTTACAAGTCTTCTGACTATTGATAGGATATTTCATGTTTGGATATATATTTGTTATATACTTTATATAATAGTTACTGCCTTTATGAAGCCTCAATTTGCAGTAACCCCTAAGCATACTGGTTGTTACACATGCTATGTCATTCAGTGTAAGGTGGCACCTTTCTTTAGACTAGTGTTCTTTTGCAATCATCATTGCTTTTGAACAGTTTGAAGAGAAATTCGGAGTATGAGTCTTCCTCAAACTTTCACTATTGTACTGGTTATTATAATCAGTCTACAAGTTTAATACATTTTGTGGGAACATGTTGATAATCTGGTTTTATAGCTCTCTCTCTCTCTCTCTCTCTCTCTCTCTCTCTCTCTCTCTCTCTGTGTGTGTGTGTGTGTGTGAGTGATTACTGGTGATTAAACCCAAAACCTTGTATAGCTGAGCAAACCCTCTGCCACTGAAGCATCAGTCCTATCCATTAAAGTTTTGATTTTAAAAAAGCAAAGTAAAATAATAATAATATGTGATGATTTTGGCTATCAAAGTGATCATGCTATAAAATTTCTGTAACTAAATGTTGGTATCTGCTTTAATGATGAGGTTTTAAATTAGTAACAAGTGTATTTATTTGTGTTTCTTATAATAACAAACTACCTAAAACTTTCTCAGTAGTCTTAATTTATATGATCAGATCTGTGAAAAAAAATGAAATAAATTTATTTAGAAAACTCTCCAAGAATATGTTAATGGGAGAAAGCAAGATGCAAACAGATAAATCCCTGCACAGATGCAGAGACAGGCAGCTCTCTGTGAGTTTGAGGCTAGCCAGGTCTACACACAGAGTTCCAGTCCCACAATGAGAACCTGTCTCAACGCAAAACAGAACAAAATCCTTGTTTGCATTTGTGACTAGTTTTGAAGAATCTGGGTAGTTTGGTTTTTGCTTTTTGTTTGTTGTGTGGGATTTTTGTTTTGTTTTTAGTTTTTCAAGTAAGGATAAATTATTACAATTTCTGTGGGTCCCCCCCCCTATATAACTACAAATAAATATTGTGGTCTCTTGAGAGTTTCAAGCTATGAGATACTGTGAATCTACCCAGATAAGATGCAGTCTTTCAGTTTTTCTCACTGCTATAATTTGTTTCTGGAATGGCTGCCAAAAGCCATGTGGTAAGGCTTTTCTCTATAATAGGGTGACACTGGGAGGTGGTAGAACCTTTAATAAAGTAGGCTGGTGTGGTGGCTTCTAATCACTGACAAAGTGCCCTTGCAGGAAACTTGGGCCTTGGTCTCTTCTTCTGTCTCCCGTTTGCTTCCTGCTCATGAGGCCTTTGCCCTGCCGTGTATGTCCTGCCTTGAGTTGTTTGACCATGGGCCCAAAAGGAGTGGTGCCAACCAATCATGGACTGAAGGTTCTAAATTTTTGAGCAAAAACAAACTATAGGTTGATGGTGCTGGGTATCTGGCATAGTAACATAAAGCTATTGCACCAATTAATCTTAAAGAGAAAGTGCAAGTAATTATTATGTAATTACTACTACTTAGTAAGTAAACTGCTTAGAAAGCAGGAAAGAAGATTTTACTCAGCTCTGCTGCACGTATGTATGAGCTGGCCCATGCTGCCATTCTTACTCTCATTGCTTTTCGTCAGTCTCTTCCTTGAAGTGTCTCTTTAGAAGATACTCTGACTCATCTTGAATTTAACAGGTGAATCCAGCTATTGAAATAGCGAGACTATGCTGGAAGGGGTAAAGCCATAGTAATGTGCTGAGTCACAAGAGTTGCCATGGCAGAATGCAGAAAAAAGGCATAGACAGGGTAGGGTGCATGTGTGTAACTGCAAAAGCACACACCTTATAAGTCATGTACATTCCTAAGACTACATATTAACAGTGTTTCACCATGCATAGCTAAAGGACTATTAGGTCTCATCTGCTGCAACAACTGATGCTTACAGTAAGTTGTGAGTGTGTAGATATGAAGGTCTGGCCTAACCTACTTTGTTTGCTGAGATTTCATGTCTTCGTTCTCAGCCTTTATCTAATGCATTTGTTGTGAACTCCAGTGTCACTGGCATTTGGTAGAATTTTATGCAAGATGATAGTATGTATTGATTTAGAGGCAGCCACAGGTTCTCCTATGAAGGAAACCAAGTCTCCTTTAAAAAAGAATTGGATACTTAATTTTACTCTTTTTTGGTTTGCTTATTTGATATAATTTTAGAACTTGGGCTCTTTGTCACACAGTTAAAAGTATTGAATAAGCGATATGTTAGAAAATTCTTATGATTCAAATACTTATTGACTTTTAGTGCTTTTTTTGAGTTGTAACTTTATATTCTAAAATGTCAGAGAAATATAGCTTATTCTTCAGGCCTTTAAGAAAGTTCTTGGTTTATGAAAACACATAGTCTTGGAGCATTGTTGGTTGCTCTATTTTTTTAAATTAAGTAATCTGGTAAAAGGTCAACTATTAGTCATGCTTAAAATTGACTGAGGCCACGAGGACAGTCTGTTGTATAGCCAATGTTTAATGCTTTTCCTCCCCCCTCTTATTACTTTTGGTGGGAGGAAAGAAAGAAAAAAAACCTTTCCAAATCGAAACACAGTTGGTGTGTGTGTGTGTGTGTGTGTGTGTGTGTATGTGTATGTGTGTGTGTGTGTGTATGTGTGGTGAGTATCAAGAATGTTTCCATATTTGTGTTAAATCTTTCCATAAGGAAAAGTTGACTAAATGAATACTGGTAATAAAAGAGGAAACAGAGATTTCAGAGAAGGAAATATGCAGAGTCTGAGCAAACCAGGGCAGCTTGAAAACTGTCTGTTCCACATGTATTTCACCCATTGGCTCTCTGTGTATGTATTTCATTTCTGTGAACCAGTTCCATATCAGCTGGTGGATGATAACATCTGTCAATTGGTGGATGATATTTACTGATGTTGCTTATTAGCATTATGAAAACAATTTAACTCTAAGGAATTAAATATCTATAGTTTACTTGTTTCCAGTTTAGACATTAGATTAGAAGTCATTGAATCTTTTAAATAAAGAAAACACAACAAAAATAAACCTCCAGAAACCTAAGCTGCATTGTTGGGGGAGTCTTTAAGGATGTACAACAGTATGAATACTTACACTTTGTGACCATTATTTACAAATATACTCATTGCAAAAGACAAGGGAAGAGATATACTTAGTCTTTGTTATATAAAGTTTAGAAAACATATTGCAAATCAGAGAATTAGGCAGAGACCACAGATTTATGTAGTTTAGTTAAGTATATTATTAATACAGCCACTTTAATTTTGAGCCTAGGATTTCCCTCTTAAAAATGTTAATATGTAACATTATTCCTGTATGACAGTGTATATCCCTGACCATTGCAAAGTATCTGCTGCAGGATATGAACTTGAAAGAGCTGGTTGTTCTTTTTTTAGTAGCCTCCACCCTCCCCAGACGTGACATTAACAGAGGAAGGTGTGTGTGTGTGTGTGTGTGTGTGTGTGTGTGTGTGTGTGTTTTTCCCAGGAGATGATCAGTAGTAGAAATTAAAAAAAAATCATTTGTTAAAGTAATTTACATATAGAACTTGTATAACTACTTAAAAGTATATTGGCTGGGGAAGCCAGGGCAGGAGAATTGTGAGTTTAAAATCATTCTGAACAGTTATAAAACCACCGTTAAAAAGTCCACTATTTCTGTTCTGGAAATTAAAAAAAAAAAAAAAACTTGTTCAACTATCATTTCAGACTTTACAGGAAACAGACTTTGTTTTCTTAAAACTGGAAGATGAAAATTGGTGGTGATTGTCTTACACAGATGACATTAGAAAGACATTGGATGCATGGTTTAAGCAACTATTTCCTATAGAGTGGGAAACATTTTTATAAGTACTTTCTTCTAAAGCACACATCAGAAACATACATTTTCTAATTACATTTCTTCTTTTTTTTGTTTTTTGTTTTTTGGGGTTTTTTTTGTTTGTTTGTTTTGTTTTGTTGTTGTTTGGTTGGTTGGTTTGGTTTTTTTTGGGGGGATTTGGTTTTTTCCAGACAGGGTTTCTCTGTATAGCCCTAGCTGTCCTGGAACTCACTCTGTAGACCAGGCTGGCCTCAAACTCAGAAATCCTCCTGCCTCTGCCTCCCAGAGTTCTGGGATTACAGGCGTGCGCCACCACCGCCCGGCTTCTAATTACATTTCAAGGTCTGATACTAAGCCAGAACTTAGTTTCATTGTGCTAAATTTTTTTTAAAGTGACGATTAGAATTTTGTTGAAGAATTTGAGTCCTGTCCTGCCTAACTCTTGACTTACTGTATTTTATTGTTGTTGTTGTTATACTTGTGTCCCTATTGTAATCTGGAATGCAAAAAGAACTTCCAGGAAGGACATAAATCTTACTTTAAAAATGTCCAAATAGGAAGAGAGTCATCAGTGACTAAGGATAGTTGAATTCATTTGCTGATGTCAAAATTGTCTAATGTCCTGTCCTTCAGTGTAACTGACATTTGGGATTCAGTATCTGTAACTGTGTTGAGGAGAAAGGAAAGGTGAGTTCTAACAATGAATCAGAGCAGCAATTGAAAGAGGCTTTGTTTGTTTCTTTAACTTGTTTTGTACTAAGATAGTTGTTTCAGTGAATAACAGTTGTGGAGGAACTGCACGTTGCACATTGCTTTGCGGGATGAAATTTCTTCCCATTCATCATGAATTCCAGAAAGTGGACTTTTGACCAGAAGTATTATATTCCTTCCTTCCTTCCTTCCTTTTTTGTTAGTTTAAACTAAATACTTTTCATTCTTTAGAAATCCTGTCCCATCACAGCTTTACTTTTATCTCTGAGAGGAGTCCTTTGTGTGGTTATTATTAGGGCCAGTGTGGCTAGTGCTCCACTTGTCTTGTAAGGCTGTTTCACCAAGTTCAAATAGACCTTTGTAGTTCTAAGAGGGCACCACTCCTCATCCACTCTTCCCCTCTAAATAATCACACATAATTTCTGTTGAGACAGCAGAATTCATAAAAGAGCGGAAAGTTGTGAGTAAAACTGCAAGAAACAGGGCTGAATAATGGGCCTGTTTGTATGTTAAACTTGCATTAAGTTGAAAAGCAAATTAGACCATAAGGTTTGATCCTAACAGTTTGAATTGCTTGTTCATGTGTCAATACTGTGAAAGCAAAACCCTCCCCAACTGAGCTCTGGAGTAGCTGAACTTCTTTGTAACTCTTTGTTTGAGGACTTTATTTAATTTCTCTAAGATTGAATCATTAAAGCTGCCCTTCCCCTCCTCCACTGCTCTGCTCCTCTGTGCAGCCCTTCCCTGGCCCCTCCCATCTAGTCCCTCCTTTAACATCCCTTCCCTTGCCAGTCCTTTCAGTCTTTCATGAAGTCTGTTGAACCCAGGGCCTCTCGTGAGCCAGCCAACTTCCTCTCATTAAGATATACTCAAGCCCTAAAACCCCCTCCACTTCTAATTCAGTTTCTCTCCTCTGATGGAGAAGAGATGGACACTTTGCACATTCCTAAGGCTTTTGAGATCAATTAGGGAAAAGTAATTGTTTAGAAAGGAATAGGTGCATGCTGTTGTGTAACTGTAACAGTGTCTCTGATTTATTAAGGATTTAAGCTGGGCGTGGTGGCGCACGCCTGTAATCCCAGCACTTGGGAGGCAGAGGCAGGCGGATTTCTGAGTTCGAGGCCAGCCTGGTCTACAGAGTGAGTTCCAGGACAGCCAGGGCTACACAGAGAAACCCTGTCTCGGAAAACCAAAAAAAAAAAAAAAAAAAAAAAAAAAGAATTTAAAATGTATTTGAAACCTGGTTAGGACTTTTTTCATTATGGAGAGATAGACACTGGTAGTGAGCAGACCAAAGCAAAGTTATAAGAAAGATGGAAACTTGTTCAAAGAGACTAGAGCTGACAGGATCAGGGAGTCCAGTCAGGGACTAGGGGATAGGGAGTTGGGATAGAAATTGCCATTTTCTAAATTTCTGGGGCCAGATAGCGGAGGCTTAAAAGTGTAAGGTATCTGTATTTGAAGTAGGAGGCAGTAAGAAACCATTCTAATTTCTTTTTTAAAGATTTATTTATTTTATGTGAGTACACAGTCGCTGACTTCAGACACACCACAAGAGGGCATTGGATCCCATTACAGATGGTTGTGAGCCACCATGTGGTTGCTGGGAATTGAACTCAGGACCTCTAAAAGAGCAGTCAGTGCTCTTAATCGCTGAGCCATCTCTCCAGCCTTAAACCATTGTAATTTATTTGCTTGTTTTCTTAAAAGAAGACTGGGTTCAACTATGATACCCTTGAACTACTGTTCCTCTTGTCTCTACTTCCCAAGTGCTGAGATTATAGACATGTATCATACCCAGACCATTATAGATTCTTTTTTTGTTTGTTTGTTTGGTTTTTGTTTTTGTTTTTGTTTTTTTTGAGACAGGGTTTCTCTGTGTAGCCCTGGCTGTCCTGGAACTCACTCTGTAGACCAGGCTGGCCTCGAACTCAGAAATTCGCCTGCCTCTGCCTCCCAAAGTGGTGGGATTACAGGCGTGGGCCACCACCGCCCGGCTATAGATTCTTACACAAGAAAGTAACATAACATGTTGAAACTTTTTGGGAGTAAATTTGGAAAAGACTATTTTGGTTTTCTTTTTAATTTATTAATCATCTCATTGAATTGTAAATCAATAACCAGCTATTAAAGATTTCACATGTTCTACTGCATTTAACTGCCTTATTTTTGACTGGAACCATGTGTACTTCTTAGTTGATGGTTCAGTCCCTGGGAGTCTTGGGGTGTCTGGGTGGCTGAAATTATTGTTCTTCCCATGGGGCTGTAAACCCCTTCAGCTCCTCCAGACCACCCTCCAGCTCCTCCTTTGGGGACCCCACGCCCAGTCCAATAGTTGGTTGCTAGCCTCTGTATTTGTAAGGCTCTGGCAGGGCCCCTCTGGTGACAACCATGGCATGCTCCTTTTGGTATACACTTCTTGTCATCCATAGTAGTGTCAGGGTTTGGTGATTGTTTATTGGATGAATCCCCAGGTAGGGCAGTCTCTGAGTGGCCTTTACTTCAGTCTCTGCTCCACACCTTGTCTCCCTTATTGCTCTTGTGAGTATTTTGTTTCCTTTCACAGAGGAACCAAAGCACCCTCACTTAAGTCCTCCTCCTTCTTGAGCTGCCTGTGCTGGGTGAATTGTAACTTGTTTATTTTGAGCTTTTGGGCTAATATCCACTTATTAGTGAGTGCATATACTATGTGTGTTCTTTTGTGATTGGGTTACCTCTCTCTTAAGCACCCTCACTTAAGTCCTCCTCCTTCTTGAGCTGCCTGTGCCAGGTGAATTGTAACTTGTTTATATTGAGCTTTTGGGCTAATATCCACTTATTAGTGAGTACATACTATGTGTGTTCTTTTGTGATTGGGTTACCTCTCTCAGGATGACACTTTGTAGTTACATCCATTTGCCTAAGACACCATTTGTTAAAAATGCTGTCTTTTTTTTCCACTGGATGTTTTTAGCTCCTTTGTGAAATATCAAGTGAACTTATGTGTGTGGGTTCTTTTCTAGGTCTTCAACTCTATTCCATTGATCTTCCTGCCTGTCTGCATACCAACAGCAAACAGTTTTTATCATTATTGCTCTGTAATAGAGCTTGCGGTCAGGGATGGTGATTTCCCCCAAAAGATCTTTTGTTGTGGAGAATAGTTTTTGCTATCCTGGATTTTTTGTTATTTCAGATGAATTTGAGAATTGCTCTTTCTAGATCTATGAAGAATTGATTTGGGATTTTGATGGGGATTGCATTGAATCTGTAGATTGCTTTCGGCAAGATGGCCATTTTTACTATATTGATCCTGCCAATGCATGAACATGGGAGATCTTTCCATCTTCTGAGACCTTCTTCGATTTCTTTCTTCAGAGGCTTGAAGTTCTTGTCATATAGATCTTTCACTTACTTAGTTAGGGTCACACCTAGGTATGAAATATTATTTGGGACTATTGTGAAGGGTGTCATTTCCCTAATTTCTTTCTCATCTTGTTTTTCCTTTGAGTGGAGGAAGGCTGCTGATTTGCTTGAGTTAATTTTATATCCAGCCACTTTGCTGAAGTTGTTTATCAGCTTTAGGAGTTCCCCTGTGGAATTCTTGGGGTCGCTTAAGTATACTATCATATCATCTGCAAATAGTAATATTTTGACTTCTTCCTTTCCAATTTGTATACCTCCTTTTGCTGCCTGATTACTCTGGCTAGGACTTCAAGTACTGTATTGAATAGATAGGGAGAAAGTGGGCAGCCTTGTCTGGTTCCCGATTTTAGTGGGATTGCTTCAAGTTTCTCTCCGTTTAACTTGATGTTGGCTACTGGGTTGCAGTATATTGCTTTCAGTATGTTTAGGTATGGGCCTTGAATTCCCAATCCCTCCAAGACTTTTTATCATGAAGGGATACTGAATTTTGTCAAAAGCCTTTTCAGCATCTAATGAAATGACCGTGTGTTTTTTTTCCTTTAGTTTGTTTATGTAGTGGATTACATTAACATATTTCCATATATTGAACCATCCCTGCATCCCTGGGATGAAGCCTACCTGATCATGGTGAATTATATAGTTTTAATGCATTCTTGGATTTGGTTGGCCAGGATTTTGTTCAGTATTTTTACATCAGTGTTCATGAGGGAAATTGGTCTCAAGTTCTCCTTCCTTGTTTGGTCTTTGTTTGGTTTAGGTATAAGCATTATTGTAGCTTCATAAAATGAGTTGGGTAGTGTTCCTTGAGTTTCTGTTTCATGGAAAAGTTTGAAGAGTATCGGTATTCGTGGGCTTTTTTTTTTTTTTTAAATGGGAGACTATTAATGACTGCTTCTATTTCCTCAGGACTTATGGGACTATTTAGATGGTTTATCTGATCCTGTTTTAACGTTGGCACCTGGTATGTATCTAGAAAGTTGTCCATTTCATCCAGGTTTTCAAACTTTGTTGAGTATAAACTCTTGTGGTAGGATATGATGATTTTTTTTTAATTTCCACAGTTTCTGTCGTTATCTTTCCCTTTTCATTTCTGATTTTATCAATTTGGGTACTGTCTCTGTGACCTCTGGTTAGTCTGGCTAAGGGTCTATCTATCTTGTTGATTTTTTTTTTTTCAAAGAACCAGTGCCTTGTTTTGTTGATTCTTTGTATAGTTCTTTTTGTTTCTATTTGGTTGATTTCGGCCCAAAAGTTTGATTATTTCCTGCAGTCTACTCTTCTTGGGGTACTTGCTTCCTTTTGTTTTAGAGCATTCAAGTGCACTGTCAAGCTGTTAGTGTAAGCTCTCTCCATTCTCTTTTTGGAGGCACTCAGAGCTATGAGTTTTCCTTTTAGCACTGCTTTCATTGTGTCCCATAAATTTTGATATGATGTATCTTCATTTTCATTAAATTCTAAAAAGTCTTTAATTCCTTTATTTCTTCCTTGACCAAGCTATCGTAGAGGAGAGAGCATTGTTCAAAGTCCACGTGTATGTGTGTTTTCCATTGCTTTTGTTTGATCTTAAGACCAGTCTTAGGCCGTGGTGATCTTATAAGATACATTGAATAATTTCAATATTTCTATATCTGTTGAGGCCCGTTTTGTGACCAATTATATGGTCAATATTTGAGAAGGTACCATGAGGTGCTGAGAAGACAGTGTATTCCTTTGCTTTAGGGTGGAATGTTCTATAAATAGCTGTTAGATCCATTTGGTCCATAACTTCAGTCAGTTTCACTGTTTCTCTGTTTAGTTTCTGATTCCTTATTTGTCCATTTTTGAGAGTGGGGTGTTGAAGTATCCCACTATTATCAAGTTTGGTGCAAAGTGTGCTTTGAGCTTTATTAAAATTTGTTTTATGAATGTGGGTGCCCTTGCGTTCAGAGCATAGATGCTCAGAATTGAGAGTTCATCTTTTTAGACTTTTCCTTTGACCAGTATGACCCACCTTATATTTTTTGACAACTTTGGTTGAAAGTCAATTTTATCTGATATAAGAATGGCCACTCTAGTTTGTTTCTCCGGACCATTTGCTTGGAAAGTAGTTTTCCAATCTTTGACTCTTAAATAGTGACTGTCTTTGTCACTGAGGTGGGTTTCTTGGATGCAGCAAAATGTTGGGTCCTGTTTATGTATCCAGTCTATTAGTCTATGTCTTTTTATAGGGGAATTGAGACCCTTGATATTAAGAGATATTAAGGAAAAGTAAAGGTGAAATTCTGGCGGTGTAGCTATCTTCTATTGGGTTTATTGAAGGGATTACCTTATTGATTTTTCTAGGGTGTGCATTGCTGCCTTGTATTGGTATTTTCCACCCATTATCCTTTGCAGAACTGGATTTGTGGAAAGATATTGTGTGAATTTGCTTTTGTCATGGAATGTCTTGTTTTCTCTGTCTATGGTAATTGAAAGTTTTGCTGGGTATATTAAGTCTGGGCTGACAGTTATGTTCTCTTAGGGTCTATATGACATCTGCCCAGGTTCTTCTGGCTTTCATAGTCTCTGGTGAGAAGTCTGATGTAATTATGATAGGTCTGCCTTTATATGTTACTTGACCTTTTTCTCTCAGTGCTTTTAATATTCTTTCTTTGCTTAGTGCATTTGGTGTTTTTATTATTATGTGACGGGAGGAATTTCTGCTCTGGTCCAATCTGTTTGGAGTTCTGTAGGCTTCTTGTATGTTCATGGGCATCTCTTTCTTTAGGTTAGGGAAGTTTTCATCTATAATTTTGTTGAAGATATTTACTGGGCCTTTAAGATTTAAATCCTCGCTTTCATCTATACCTATAATCCTTAAGTTTGGTCTTCTCGTATCCTGGATTTCCTGGATGTTTTGGGTTATAAGCTTTTTGCATTTTCTTTGACTGTTGAGTCAATGTTTTCTATGGTATCATCAGCATCTGAGATTCTTTCTTCTATCTCTTGTATTCTGTTGATGCTTACATCTATGACTCCTGAATTCTTTTTGTTTGTTTGTTTGTTTGTTTGTTTGTTTGTTTGTTTTTTCGAGACAGGGTTTGTCTGTGTAGCCCTGGCTGTCCTGGAACTCACTCTGTAGACCAGGCTGGCCTCGAACTCAGAAATCCACCTGCCTCTGCCTCCCAAGTGCTGGGATTAAAGGCATGCGCCACCACCGCCCGGCGACTCCTGAATTCTTTCCAAGGTTTTCTATCTTCAGAGATGTCTCACTCTGCAATTTATTTATTGATTCTATTTCCAGTTTTAGATCCTGGATAGTTTTTTTTTTTTTTCAGTTCTTTCACTTGTTTGTTTGTTTTTTCCTGAAATTCTTTAAGGAATTTTTGTGTTTCCTTTTTTAAGGGCTTCTGCATGTTGACCCATGTTCTCCCATAATTCCCTATGGGAGTTTTGTATTGCCTCTTTAAGGGTTTCTACCTGTTGACCCCGTATTTCTTTAAGAGAATTTTGTGTTTCCTTTTTAAGGGCTTCTACCTTTTGATCCATATTCTCTTGTATTTCTTTAAGGGATTTTTGTGCTTCTACCTGTTAACCCATGTTCTCCTGTATTTCTTTAAGAGAGTTATTTATGTCCTTCTTAAAGCCTTCTATCAGCAATATGAGATGTGAGTTTAAATCTAGCTCTTGCTTTTCTGATGTGATGGAGTATGCAGGATTTGCTGTTGTGGGAGAACTGGGTTCTGATGGTGCCATGTTGCCTAGGTTTCATGAGTATAAATCATGGAAAAGCTAGATATGTTTGAGAAATTAGAATTTAATCTTAACGTATGGAATGTGACACTTTAGTTCATGGCTAGTTTCATTCAAGTTTAGCTTCTTAAAACTAGAAGCTTTATGCAATTCAGAATAAGTTTTGCCATTCAAATTCAAAGGAAGTTTAAGTAAAAATTTGTAATTGGTTTCTTTTAAATAGATTTTTTTTTTGCCCTGGATAAAATTTTTCATTTCTTTTAAAATATTTAAAAATTTTTAATGATGTATCGTGTATGTAAGCATGTTCAGGTATCTGCCAGTGCAAGGAAAGAGCCTTGACTCTCCTGGAGCTAGATTTCCAGGTGTTTTCCGCTGGTGGACGCGGGGGCTGGGAGCCAGCGTTGGGTCTTCCGCCAGAGAGAGATGTTCTTGTAACTGCTGAGCCATCTCTCCAGTCTCTAGAATTTCTTTTCAATTGATTTTTTAAAAACATTATTACTATGTGTTTATGTAGTATGTGAGTGTGATTACAGGTATGGGCCTAATGTAGTGTATGTGTTCTCTTTTGCTATCATGGGTTCTGGGGCTGAACACGTGTCATCAGGCTTACACAAAAGCTTTTACTATTGGGCAACTCACTGGCCCCTTGGTAGAATAATTCCTCATTCTTTTTTCCTTGATATTTTTAATTGTGAAAAGAAAACATCTGAAATAGATCTCTTTAACTAAATTTTTTCTTTCTTTGTATAAAATGTAATCACAATTATTTCTTTCAACAGAATTTTTTCTAGCTGTAGAGTTATTGGCACAACAGAAAAAATTATGCATTCAGTACATATAGTGTGAAAGAAATTCTTATTCATTATGGTATTGGAAAAACCCACTGAATTGTGATTTGAGTACTGTATAGTTTTATAAAAGCTCAGGACCTGAATTCTTGCTTATTACTCTACAGTTATTGTAATAACTGTTTCCTAGCATCCATGTCCATCCATTTAATAGGATCTGTTAAATGTTAGAAACATTTCTCATGGAAGCAGCAAATGTAAGTGCCCAAGGCCAGGAGAAAGAACTCTGGCTAAGAGAGCTTGCTGCTCTTTCAGAGGATCCTGGTTGATTCCCTGCAGCCATATGGCAGCTCAAAACAGTCTGAGTTTCAGAGGATCTGATGCTTTCCTCTGGCCTTTGGGTGCACCAGGCACACAGCCATCCAGGCAGGCAAAATACCCATACATATAAAGTAATACATATGTGCGTGCGTGCGCGCGCGCGTGCGCGCACACACACACACACACACACACACACACACGCGCACGCGCAGGTGCGGGCGCACAATACACATACGTTCTATGTTCCTAAAGATCACTTTTGTTTGTTTCATTCTTGTTTTTTTGTTTTTTTTGTTTTTTTCCGAGACAGGGTTTCTCTGTGTAGTTCTGGCTGTCCTGGAACTCACTCTGTAGACCAGGCTGGCCTCGAACTCAGAAATCCGCCTGCCTCTACCTCCCAAGTGCTGGGATTACAGGCGTGCACCACCACCGCCCGGCGTTTGTTTCATTCTTAATATGTTTACTTAATATGTTGGAAATTGGATTTTGTGATACTAAATTTTAATTTTAGGACTTGTGCCATTGGCATTTTAAAGTATTATAAATCTTTGAGATCATGAAATTTTCTTAAATTTTATTTTGATCATTAATTTACCACTGTGGATTCATTTTTCTTTGTACACAAAATTTACCTTGAATCTTGAAGTCATGGCATGTAATTAAAACTGAAGGCATATATTTCTCCTTAATTTCTATTTAATGTAAAGGTGTTATTTAAAACAATTTCTGTTGTGATTGAAATAGCTACTGAACACAGAAATGATCAACTGTGTAAAGTTGATAAAGTTATGTTCACTGATAATATAGTGACTGTCCGTATTTCTCCTTTAGTGTCTAGTAAGTGACACCTTAAAGTGGTGGAAGACTGAAGATCCATAGGATTTCCTCTTTGCCAGAGTATTTTTAAATAGAGAGATGTTTTATTTGTCCTCATATTTATAAAATGCATCTGGAAGAATAAAATCACATCTGGTTCATGGATTTCCTCCATGGAAATGTTCCAAATTCAGTGTCAAGATTAGAGCTTGTACTCATGGGTTTGCAGAATCTTGTGTGGAATTTGAAGTATTTTGTTTGGAAGTAGTTGGGGAAACAATTGATTCAGATGTTTTTGTTGAGTTCTAATTTTAGATTTATTTCTCCCTCATTAAAATTCAAAACACTTTGTGTTTTATAGTATAATCAAGGCACATTCATAGTATAAATACTGTTTACATTTGACAAGCTGTTTTAGATCACAATTTTCAACCTAGTTTTATGACAGAGAGATAAATTAAATTGTTAAACTTACCAGAATGTGACTGTTAGTAACCATACACACTACTAGAGGCTTATTTCTCATGCATAGTGTATAGACTCAATTATCCTGTCACACTTCCTTGATGCCATTTCAAAGCAGCAATAGTCACTTTTTAATTGTTGTGTTCTGAATGTCTTCCCAAATGACATGTACAATTTGAATTCTCAGAATATCATGATTGCACAGTGTTTTAGTCTCTTACAATGGCTGACAAACATCTTTGTGCCTGAATGGAATCAGTCCCTGGAGTGGCATAAAGTAGAATCATTTATGGGTTCCATCCAAGAAGCATGCAAACTAAAAATAATATTGTCAAACTTTTATGAATTATTTGTCTTATGCATCGAGATTGCCAAATCCAACTGCTAGTCCTGGGAGTTAAACTTGATATGCTGGAACAGATGGGTGTTGCTTAGTAAATCTCCTCATCAAAGATGCTTGCTATTTCTCAAAGATTGTCCCTTAAAGTGATATATTTTTAACATGGAATAACACCATAAAGTTTATTAATAGATATATTACATTTATTTGCTTACTATGTTTAAATTAGCTTTCAATGAAGTGGGAGTCATGCATTTTTCATATGTATTTAATTTAGTGGTTTCTAAACAATACAGCAGGAAGTTTTGTGTTATTAAATCCTAATTATTAAGAGTCTGGGAAGAGGCAGCGAGACTTGTGAGAGTTCTGTGGGAGTTCATACTTCTCTCCCTTTTCCTTTTCTTTCCCTTGTAGTAATTATGAGGTGAAATTTTGTCTTGGTAAATGAGAAAGTGGATACCCTGAGTTCCTTGGTCCTGCGTATGCTAGTTTTAAAGTCTGATTTGGTGTTCCTTTTTAAACGTTTTCTATTTGCTTTGGCAACTTTCCTGGAAGTTTTGTCGCTTCTTGGTTTTGCTTAGCCAACCTTCCCTGTCTACAAGCATCACTTGGTAGTCAGCACAGGGAGTCGTGTGCGTTGGTGCTTCTGGGATTCACCGACTGCACAAGCATTCACCAAGAATCCATGTAGGTCACTTGGGGAACAAACATTAAGCTTTCTGATTTACATTGCCTTCCTTTTGGGGGTACCCACTGTCTTATTCATTGAATTTATAACTATATTGTTCTCTTGTTTCTCAACTCCAACATTTTTTGGTGGGCAGGGGTATTTCTTTGTAGCCCAGGCTATCATTCTGAAATTCATGATCCTACTAACTCAGTGTCTGGAGTGTGGGGTCATAGATTCCTCAATTTCTGAGTGTTTAAAAAAAAAAATTCAAGTTTTGTTTTTGATGTTTTGGGTCTTTATTTGTTTGGTTTGGTTTTGAGTTTAAATTGTTTGCTTGGGGTTAGTATCACTCATGGTTGCATTTTGAAATTCCAGTATGAGAAGTGGTGGGGTTCTCATTGCAAGTATACACTTTAGTGACTTTTGTGGTGTATTCGTTCCATTTTGTTTTGAGAGAGATCGGGTCTCTGTTCATAGCTCTAGATGTCCTGAAACCCACTATGTAAACCAGACTGGTCTCAAACTCAAACTCGTACAAGTGAGTGGGAGAACATTTCCAGAATGAAGCATGCATGCCAGCAACCTGGTTTTGGACTTTGGGCCATTAGAACAATAACAGAATAAATTTCTATTGTGGCAAACCACTGAATTTGTGTAAATTGTCACAATAGCCCTGTGAGCTAATACAAGATCAATTTGTAGCCAGGTATGATGGTACACACCTTCAGTCCCAGCACCCAGGAGGCATAAGGTAGATATCTCTGAATTTCAGGCTGCTGCAGTTTGCAGAGAATTCCAGTACAGTCAGGATTATACAGAGAGACCCCGTTTCAAAATATTTTTTTTTATATTGGGCCAGTAGGCTATTTCAGCAGGAGAAGGTGTCTGCTGCCAAGCATAACAGACTCTTGAGATCCATGTGGTAGAACGAGAGAAACGTCAAAAGTTTTTCTCTGATCTATACATATGCAAATGGAATGTTAGTCTACATACACAGCCTAAATAAATACATAAATAACTAAATAACTGTAATGAAAAAACTTGAAGGCTAGGGAGCTGCTCAACAGTTAAGAACTCTTCCAAAGGACCTGAGTTCAGTTTCTACTTTCCATATCGTGGCTTACAGTGGTTTGTAACTCTAGTTCCAGGAAACCAGTGCTGCCTGTGGCTTTGTCCTGTGCTGGGCATACATGGGGTGCACAAACATACAGGCAGGTACTCAAGTGTATACATAAGATAAAAATAAATTAAAAACATAAAAACATAAAAACTAATGTTATTGTAAGGGTTCTACAGTTCCTTTGCTTTTCTGTTAAGGACTAATAAATATTAAAAACAGTTAGTTAAAAAATCAGTAACTCGCCAGGCATGGTGGCTCACGCCTGTAATCCCAGCACTTGGGAGGCAGAGGCAGGTGGATTTCTGAGTTCAAGGCCAGCCTGGTCTACAGAGTGAGTTCCAGGACAGTCGGGACTACACAAACCCTGTCTCAAAAAACCAAAAAAAACAAAAACAAAAAACAAACTCCCCCCCCCAAAAAAAATCAGTAGCTCCAGTTTATTTTATACATAATTGAAATAAAAGACTAGGTAGGGACCAGAAAGGTGACTCATTAAATAAATTTGCTTGCTTATACAAGTTTGATGATTTGAGTTTGATCCCTGAAACTCATGTAAAGTGGAGAGAATCAACTCTGTGGAGTTGTCCTCTGATCTCTACTCATGTGAGTTAGCATGCACATGATTCCCCCAGGATTTTCTTACACAGACATGCAATAATAATTTTTAAAGGCTAATGTATTGAAATTAATTATTTGTACTTTAGGCATGTAGTCTATAAGGATTAATTATAAGGCTATCAGTAACCGAAAGAATTGGAACAGAAGTCTAAAAGAGTAGAGACTTAGTATGTTGTTTAGGTTAAATTGCATAAATTAAAATTAGATGTGAATCTTTAATGCTATTGTAATGTCTCCAACAACCAATTTTAAGAAAAAAACTACTGGTAAGGAAAAGAGCTGTATAAAAGTAATTATTGCTGAGACTGCAGACACGACCTAGTTGTGAAAGTGTTTGCTGTACAAACAACGTGACCAGAATTTGGATCCTTCTAACTCCACGTAAGTGCCAGTGGGAATATGCAGTCTGCCACTAGTTCTGCTTTAGCAGATGGAAGTAGAAGTCCCATGGCACACTGGCTAGTGAGATAAGTCATTTAGACAATCTATGGGTTTAGTTGTGAAACTTTTCCTTGAAAGAGAAGTGAAAGAAAGTTTCCACCATCAAGCTTGGACTCATACACTTGTGCACCCCACATTCAAAGGAAGACTGGAGAAGGAAGTTCTGCACTCTGAGGATAATGGTGCATCCTATGAAATAGTTCTTGAAGGATAATTTAAATATGAGGGTCTGATATACTAGAACTTGGGCAAGTTAATAAAGGTCCCTGATTCTTGGTTTTTTTCGCCAGAAGAATTTGTGAGAGGGATAGCCTACTTGTGGTTTCCATTTAAATAAATTTGTAGTTGGCTAGAGTATAATATTATTTCACTGCGTGGTTTTAACTGGTGAATCCAGAGCCACATTGAGTCAGTAAGCCAGCCTATTTATGCTGAGTAATAGCAGACTAAGCAGTTTATAAAGAATATTTATCTACTTTATATTTATCTTCTTTCCAGATGTCTGGAAAATTCTATCAAGGTAACAAAGGTATGTTGTGTGTTGAAGGCCTGAACTTAATTTCCAAGATGTACTTGATACAGTGTCTTTTAAAGGGGACACAAGCTATGTCCTCACCTAATGGAAGTGTCAAAGGGCAAAACTTGTTCCCTCTAGACCTTTTATAGAGTTTCCTAATTGCATTATGGTTAAACCCTTCCTTCTTACTCTATAAGCACTCTTAAAGGCTCCACTTGCTAGTGCTATTACTAATGATTAAAGTGTAGTACATAAATTTGGGGGTGTCATCACAGTTAGAATAGTGGAGTCTGGAAAGAGCAGAAATGACCAAATGCTGCATGTGTGCTGATCTGTTTCTTCTTTTTTCTTCCTGAAGGCGCCTTTATACTTGATATCTAGTTTTTCCCCAGTTTTAGGTAATACTTTCTATATTCATGTCAGAATTTGTTTAGTTCTTTATAAAATAGTTTTTGTAGGTGCATGAGATGGAGAAGTTGGTACAAGCACTTGAAGGTCGAACCTTGATGACCTGAATTTGATCTGTGGATCTCATGGTGTTAGGGAAAATAGCTGGCTTCTTTCTATAGATGTCCTCTGATCTCCACATAGGCATACCCAAGCTCCCCTCTTGGTGGTAATATCATCATTGTTGAATCAGTTTGGCACAGTTTATAACTCCTCGTTCAGTTTACTTTTGAAATAGTTAACTATTTAAAGTAATTTAAGCAGTGGTAGCTTAAAGCATAGATAACACTTAGTTGGTGAGGTACTTGCCTCTGGTCTTAGCCTGATACTTACTTCTCAGATTTTTACATGTTTTTTGTTTGGTTGGTTTTTTTAAACTGGAGACATTTTGTTCAACTGCGTAATACTGGTCTTTAAGCCTAGAATCAGATAACAGTAAGTAGATTTTCAGCCTTCGTGACTGTTGATATCATTCCTTGAGATAAGAATTTGTGTCTTTTAAAGGCTTCATGCAACTGTTTTTTAAACTTTAAAAAATGTTTTTGCTATGGAATATGACTCATCAAGTCATATGCTTGAAATCACAGAATATGCTTTGATTTTCTTATTCTGTGCCATTTGATTGGATGTAACAGCTATTGATTTTTTGATAATAAATTTAATATTCCTTTTATTTAGGATACAAATGTTTAGTCCTATCATAGTTTGCTGAAAATGGCAAGTTAGGTGTTGATTACCTTTCTTAAAAAATTAAACTACTTCTGTGTTTATTTCATGGTATCTCATATTCACACTTAGTATCTGATTGTATTTTAGGACTGGCAGAGACTAAATTCTGTTATTTTGTTTCATTTTTAACACTTAACAACATTTAAATGCATACAGTAACTTATGCCACTAAAAAACTAACCTTGTTGATGATGCTGTTACCCTGCACATGAGTTCCTACCCTCACCTCTGAAGAATCACGTGATAATGATGTCAGTAAACCTTATGAATTTTAGGTATACAAAAATTGATAGATGAAGTCAATGCCTAGAGACTTATAAACAACTATCATAGGAAATTAGGTTTAATTGTTTAAAGTGCATCGCTGTATATTGAAAATAATTTCTAAATACAATGATACATGTCATGTCTAGTTTTCAATAAGAAGTTAAAATATTTACAAAATGTTCAGACTTTTATTACATGTCACATGGAGTGCAGAGGACAGCTTGTAGATTGGTTCTTCTGCCATGAGTGTTGCCTTTCCTCAGTGAGCCATCTGACAGATGGTTAGAAGACTGCTTTGGAGAAATGCTAAGGAGTACTTTTAAGAGACATACCTAGACACTCTTTTTATTCTTGTTTTTCCAGGTAGGGTTTCTTGGTGTAGCCTTGGCTGTCCTAGCACTCTCTCTGTAGATGAGGCTAGTCACAAACTACAAGGTCTACCTGCCTCAGCCTCCTGAGTACTGGGATTAAAAGTATACACTGCTACTGCCTGGCTAGAGACTCTTATTTGTGCTTTCTAATACTTTTTAATTTTTATGCTATGTGGTCATAACTGAATTAAGAGTTTTCTTACTTTGTGCATAGTTTCAATACTGCATGTAATTTGAAATTCGTATGCATATTAGTATTTTTTCTCCCATGGTGTATCAAGATTTCACAGTATTATAAAATAACACATTCATCATGGTGGCACATACCTCTGATTTAATACCTGAAAGTCTAAGGAAGGAGAAGTGCCAGTTTGAGAACAGCCATGGCTACATATGGAGACCCTATTCGCCCCCCAAAAAAATCCCTCAAAGTCACCAATTATACCATTTTAGTTTTAAGGAATATTCAAGAGTACTTTCAAATAAAGCTTGAACCTAACATATTCATGGAACATTTTATTCCAACATATAAAAAAAATATTCTCAGTAGCTCAAAATTGACCACATACCCAAATACAAAGCAAGTCCCAACAGATATAAAAAAAAAAAAAACTGAAACAACACCCTGCATCCTCTCTACCACTTATTAAAACTGGTTATCTCCAACTATAGAAAGCTTCAAACTCACTCCCTGACAGTGCTTGGGTGACAGAGAACCCGAGACTTGATAGCTCAGGGACAGAGGGTAAAACCAAATACTTCTGTCCTTAAAGAGATTAATGTAGCAATAAAAGGACTTCTAGTGACATTCTGTTGTACTCTTAGATCAGAGTCCTGCTCAGTCATTATTGAAGAAGCTTCCTCCTGCAGCAGGTGGGAATGAATATAAAGAACTGTAGTCAGATATAATGCAGAATGAGAGACTTTGGACACTTAGTCCTAAATGGAATGTCTCCTTCAAATCCTTCCTCTCAGGGTTCAGGGAACTTGTTAGAAGAGGAGGCAGAAGTATTAAAGTCCAGAGAGTATAGAGAACACCAGGAAAACAAGTCCCTTCAAGTCAACCCGACAATTGCACAGATCACCTCACAGAGACTGAGCACGCAGGTGTGCACCAGATGAGGTCATAGAGCTGAAAGGAGTAGACACAGTCCTCTTCCTCTAAGTCAGAAGCTACCGCCAACTGAGAGCCACTTACAAATGAATATTTAGTTTTCTCCAAGTGAACAGCATGGGAGAAACAAACTACTCTTAAGACTCTTAAGAATTGGCCTCACGCCCAGCAGCAGACAGCCAACAGAATATGAAGTCAGTGGCATCTTTGAAGGTATTTTATTTCATAATGCCACGTCAGGGCTCCCCCCCTTTTAGAATATTTATTTATTTATTTGTTTGTTTGTTTGTTTGTTTGTTTGTTTTACACTACAGGTTCTATTGTATATATTATGGCTTCCAGTTTTGTGTTTTTATGGGATTTCTAAATATGCAAATGAGTATGTTTTTGTGTGTCTACATCTGATTCTTGTGCCTTTTCTTGGACTATTTCTTTTTGTTTTGTCCTATTCTGATTTTTAAATCTTACTGTATTTTACTTGATTTTATTATTATCCCTGAGATATCTTGTTTTTTTTTTTTTTTTTTTTTTAAGGAGAAACAGAAAGGAGTTTATCAGGATGGGAGGGGAGGTGGGGAAGACCTGAGAGGACTAGAGGGAGGGGTAAGTGTAATTCTTATATATTATAGGGAAAAATCTATTTTCTTTTCTTATTTATTTTCTTATTTATTTATTTATTTTCTATATTCTTTGTTTACATTCCAAATGATTTTCCCTTTCCCAGTTCCCCCCTCCCCATAAGTCCCATAAGCCCTCTTCCCTCTGCCCATTCCCCATTCACCACCTTCCCACTTCTCTGTCCTGGTATTCCCCTACAATGCTGAATCAAGCCTTTCCAGGACCAGGGCCCTCTCCTTCCATCTTCTTGGGAATCATTTGATATATTAATTGTGTCTTGAGTATTCAGAGCTCAGTGACTGCATTCTTTGTGTACTCTTTTGTGATTGGGTTACCTCACTTAGGATGATATTTTCCAGTTCTAACCATTTGCCTAAAAATTTCATGAATTCATTGTTTTTAATTGCAGAGTAGTATTCCATTGTGTGAATATACCACATTTTCTGTATCCATCCCGGCACTGAGGGACATCTGGGTTCTTTCCAGCTTCTGGCTATTATAAATAAGGCTGCTATGAACATAGTGGAGCATGTGTCCTTATTGCATGCCAGGTAATCCTCTGGGTATATGCCCAGGAGTGATATAACAGGGTCCTCCAGAAGTGTCATGCCCAGTTTTCTGAGGAACCGCCAGACTGATTTCCAGGGTGGTTGGACCACCTTGTAATCACCCAGGCATTGCAGGAGTGTTCCTCTTTCTCCACATCCTCGCCAACACCTGCTGTCTCCTGAGGGTTTTTTTGTTTTGTTTTGGTTTTGGTTTTTGGTTTTTTTGTTTTTGTTTTTGTTTTTTGTTTGTTTGTTTTTGGTTTTTCAAGACAGGGTTTCTCTGTATATCCCTGGCTGTCCTGGAACTCACTCTGTAGTCCAGGCTGGCCTCAAACTCAGAAATCTGCCTGCCTCTGCCTCCCAAGTGCTGGGATTACAGGCGTGCGCCACCACGCCCGGCAGTCTCCTGAGTTTTAATCTTAGCCATTCTGACTGGTGTGAGGTGAAATCTCAGGGTTGTTTTGATTTGCATTTCCCTAATGATTAATTATCCAGGACTTGCTGTTGTCGGAGAATTGGGTTCGGATGGTGCCATATTGCCTTGATTTCTGTTAGTAATGTTCCTACATTTGCCTTTTGCCATCTGGTTATCTCTGGTGTTAGTTGGTCCTGTTGTCATTGTCTGGTGCTTGAACCTCCTGTAAGCCTGTAAGGCTATTTCTGCTCCTCTGGATGACTGGGTTTCCCCTGGCACAGATTACTGACGGGCTGCCCTCCTCTTGGGTGCTGTTGGAGCCCTGGTGTGCCTTGCCCCAAGCAATGTTATAGTTGGGGTTGTCTCTGTGTACCTGGAGCTGCCTGTCCTGTCAGTCTGGGATTGAAGATGGCGGCCGGGAGCCCCTCCATTTGCCAATTACTCTGCAGGGCAAACGACCCACCCACATCAGGGCTAGCACACAGACGACCTGTCTTGGGTGCAGGCAGAAGCCTGAAGGTCTGTGTCCCAAGTGATTCGGGATATCTCTGTATACCTGGAGCTGCCTCTCCGTCTGGGAGCAAAGATGGTGGCAGGGAGCCCCTGAAAAATCTATTTTTTTTTAAATACAATTTTTTTTAATTTTCTATATTCTTTGTTTACATTCCAAAGGCTTTCCCCTTTCCCAGTTACCCCCCACCATATGTTCCATAATTCCTCCCCCCCCCATGCTATTCCCCACTCTTCCCCCCCACCCCCCACGATTTCTCTGTTCTGGGTCTACAATACTGGATCCAATCTTTACAGGCCCAGGGTCCTCTCCTTTTTTTCTTCTTGAGAGTCATTTGACTTGCTAATTGTGCCTTGAGTATTTAGGGCTTCTGGGCTCATTAATATCCACTTATCAGTGATTGCATTTCGTGTGTATTCTTTTGTGATTGGGTTAGCTCACTTAGGATGATAGTTTCCAGATCTAACCATTTACCTACAAATTGCATGAATTCATTATTTTTAATTGCTGAGTAGTACTCCATTGTATAAATATACCACATTTTCTGTATCCATTCCTCCTTTGAGGGATATCTGGGCTCCTTCCAATTTCTGGCTATTATAAACAAGGCTGCTATAAACATAGTGGAGCATGTGTCTTTGTTGTATGCAGAGGAATCCTCTGGGTATATGCCCAGGAGTGGTATGACAGGGTCCTCTGGGAGTGGCATGCCCAATTTTCTGAGGAACCGCCACACTGATTTCCAGAGTGGTTTTACCATTTTGCAATCCACACCAACAGTGGAGGAGTGTTCCTCTTTCTCCACATCCTCGCCAGCACTTGTTGTCTCTCGAGTTTTTAATCTTAGCCATTCTGACTGGAGTGAGGTGGAATCTCAGGGTTGTTTTGATTTGCATTTCCCTGATGACTAATGATGTTGAACATCTCTTAAGGTGTTTCTTGGCCATCCGAATTTCTTCTGGTGACAATTCTTTGTTTAGCTCTGTACCCCATTTTTTGATAGGGTTATTTGGTTCTTTGGGGTCTAACTTCTTGAGTTCTTTGTATATATTGGATATTAGCCCTCTGTCGGATGTGGGGTTGGTAAAGATCATTTCCCACGTTGTTGGTTGCCGTTTTGTCCTTCTGACAGTGTCCTTTGCCTTACAGAAACTTTGTAATTTTATGAGGTCCCATTTGTCAATTCTTGATCTTAGAGCATAAGCTATTGGTGTTCTGTTCAGGAACTTTCCCCCTGTGCCCATGTCCTCCAGGGTCTTCCCAAGTTTCTTTTCTAATAGTTTCAGTGTGTCTGGTTTTATGTGGAGGTCCTTGATCCACTTGGAGTTGATCTTAGTACAAGGAGATAAGAGTGGGTCAATTCGCATTCTTCTGCATGTTGACCTCCAGTTGAACCAGCACCATTTGTTGAAAAGGCTATCTTTTTTCCACCGGATGGTTGTGGCTCCTTTATCAAAGATCAAGTGACCATAAGTCTGTGGGTTCATTTCTGGGTCTTCAATCCTATTCCATTGATCTACCTGCCTGTTGCTGTACCAATACCATGCAGTTTTTAACACAATTGCTCTGTAGTACTGCTTGAGGTCAGGGATATTGATTCCCCCAGAAGTCCTTTTATTGTTGAGAATAGTTTTAGCTATCCTGGGTTTTTTGTTGCTCCAGATGAATTTGAGAATTGCTCTTTCTAGATCTATGAAGAATTGATTTGGGATTTTGATGGGGATTGCATTGTCTATTTTTAATAAAAGAAAAACACGCATTTCTTCAACTTTTTTTTTTTAAGTTAAAAGTACTAAAACTCTTACTGATTTGAAACACTTTGATGAGAGAACAGATGCAATTATACATCTACTATGTATTTGCTTTAGGAATACAAATAGTGGGGCTGGGAGAGCTCAGTGGGTAAGAGTGCCCAGTGAATATCAGGCAGCTTATAATGGCCTGTAACTCTGGCTCCAGGGGATCCAGTGTCCCCTCTGGCTCCCACCGCCATCAGCGGGCATGGCATACTCTATCCCAAGACATAAATATACATCGATAAAAATTAAAATCAGTTTAGTATTTTAATTCCTCTTTTTACTTTACATCATGCTTTTATTACTTAATTATCAACAGTTTGAAAATAAGTTTTCCACACCCAGTCTGCAAACGTTTAAGCTCCTTTCATTTATAACATCCTTGCTAGTGTAGATGTTTGCATTTGCATTTCCCTACGTTTAAATGTCTGACTTGGTGCTAAGGTTGTCTTAACAAATTTGGTTAAGTGTAAATTATTGTGTTTTCTAGATAAGGATTATTGAAAGTTAAATCTTAGTTTTAAATTTTTGTTTGGTTTGTTTATGTTTGTGTGCACATGAGCGAGGGGATCAGAGGACAGCTTACTGAAGTTAGTTTTCTCCTTCTACTGTGTAGGCTGTGGGTCAGACTGCTCATTTACCGGCTGAGCATCTCACCAGCTCTTTAAATACTGTTGTCTTTAAAGCATCTGGTTCTTTCATTAAGAAGCTCATAATTGTTGGAGAAACAAGGCTGTTTGTAGGAAATCGTATCCATATCATTGCTTATAGTGCTATAGAGTCTAAAATAGTTGGGAAGAATTCATGAGAAAGGAAAGTTAACAAGCAAAGGAGGGCGCTTCTTGAGATCTGTTGACAAGTGTATAGTAAAGTGTACCTTATGTTTTTCAGTAAGTTTATTCTTTAATACCTTTTTGGACTCCTGGGAGCACAGTCAGGTGGTGAAGCTTCGAAGCTGGCATTGTTCTTGGAGCCATCCACCCCACAGCACCAAGTCAGACATTGAAATGTTGAGAAATGCAAGTGGGAACAGCTACACTCCAATGACTTTATAAGAAAGGAGCTCAAAGGTTTGTAAACCAGGAGTTCAAAATTGTTAAAAAGTATCAATAAGCAAAAAAAGCAGGATGGTTTAAGATAAAAAGAGGACTGTATAAGTGTTAAACGCATGAGAGAGAATAATGAGGGAGGAAAATCAAGAAATACAAAATGGTCATTAAACAAAATACAGAAAAGGAAAAGAAAACCAAACGATAAAGGTCTTCAGTTGATAATTGCTCCCGACCAAGGGGAGATAGGTGCTTGTCTTTGTTTCCCACAACCTCAGGTTTGTCCTGAGCCTAATTGCTGTGGTGGTAAGGCTGATTATTGACACTTCTCTGCTCCTAATAAGTAGGCCAGAAAGATCTATTTTGCAGACTCTGTCCTGGCTTGCCATTTACCCTGCCATGGGCTACTGTGTTGGCTGCTAACCCAAGTTCCTGCCTGTGTTTTCCTATTTGAGGCCTACCAACATGAGGAGAGCTGGCTGCACATAGGTCTATCTGGCTGAACCTAAGAAATTACCCATTGGGTATCCCCTTGCACCAGATGTGCTCTGCCAGTTTCGTGTGGGAAATTCCTAAGGTATGGGTGCATTTCCACCAAATCCCTCCAGCTCTCTGAGATAGTAAAAGCATTCAGACCAAAGTAGTCTGTTCTGGTGGGGTACTGGTTACATTGTTCTCTGTCCCTGTATATACTATTACCAGAATTCAGGCTTAGGCTACCCCTGTGTGATCACCTTCTGGATCCCTCCCCTCTGCAATTTGGCATTTACCTGCCTTACCTCAGTAAGTGAATATGAATCCCAGTTAGCCAGTTGACTGAGTCCATAATGATCTCAGGGTTGAGAGAAAGGGAAGGAGATCTTTGGAGTTTTGAGATCTAAAGATGCAAGACATCCTCCCCATTTTTATTGAAAATAGATTTTTCCCCTCTTATAATATATCCTGATTATGGTTCTCCTCCCTGCTCTCCTCCCAGTTCCTCTCCATCTCCCCTCCCATCTGCATCCACTGCCTTTCTATTTTTCATTAGAAAACAAACAGGCTTCTAAGGGATAATAATAAAATATAACAAAGTAAAATATAAGATAAAAACAAGTGAACACATCAGAATTGTTCAAAACAAACAAACAGCAGAAAACATCCCAAGAAAAGGCACAAGAAGCCCACTCATTGGTATCCCCAGAATCCCATTAAAATACTAACCTGGAAGCCATAATATGCATACAAAGGACCTGGTGCAGACTGGCACAGGCACTTCAGTACAGCTTGAAATCAGGGATGGTGACACCTCCAGCAGTTCTTTATTCTTTAGGTAAGTTTTAGCTATGCTAGTGTGTGTGTGTGTGTGTATCTTTCTATATAAATCTGAAAATTGTCCTTTCAAGATTGTGGAGAATTGTGTTAAAATTTTGACGGAGATTGCATTGAATCTGTAGGTTGCTTTTGATAAGATGACCATTTTACTATATTTATCCTACCCATCCATGAACATCGGAGATCTTTCCATCTTCTGATATTGTCTTCAGTTTCTTTCTTCAGCGTCTTAAAGGTTTTATCATACAAGTCTTCCACTTGCTTGGTTAGAGTTAACCCCAAGATACTTTATTATGGAAGGTGTTGTCTCCTTGGTTTCTTTCTCTTTGGTTTGTCATTTGTATAGACGGCCACTGGTTTTTGTTAGCTAATTATGTATTTAGCTACTTTGCTGAATTTATCAGCTATAGCTATTTCCTGATGGAATTTTTAGGGATATTTATGTATACTATCATATCATCTACAAATAAAAATACTTTGACTTCTTCCTTTCCAGATTGTATCTCCTTGATTTCCTTCAATTTTCTTATTGCTCTAGTCAAGACTTCAAATATGATAATGGATAGTATGGTGTGGACAGTCTTGTCTTCTTTCTGATTTTACTGGAATTTCTTTGAGTTTCTCTCCTTTTAAGTTGATATTGGTTATGGGCTTGCTATAAACTGCTTTTCTTATGTACAGTATGTCCCTTGTATCCCTAATCTCTCTAGAACCTTAATTATGAAAGGGCATTGGATTTTTGACAGAAGTATTTTCTGCATCTAAGGAGATGATCGTATATGTTTTTTTCCTGTTCAGTTTTATAATGGATTATATTTAATGATTTACATAAGTTGAATTGTCCCTGCATCTCTGGGATGAAGCATACTTGGGCATGATGGATAATCTTTCTTATGTGTTCTTGGATTTAGTTTGTATGGTTTTTAAAAAATATTTATTTATTTTGTTTATGTGAGTACACTGTAGCTGTCTTCAGACACACAAGAAGAGGGCATCAGATCCCATTACAGGTGGTTATGAGTGACCGTGTGGTTGTTGGAAATTGAAATCAGGACCTCTGGAAGAGCTCTTAACTGCCGAGCCATCTCTCCAGCCCCAGTTTGTATGTTTTTCATTGAGAATTTATGCTTCAATGTTCATAAGGGAAACTGGTCTGTAATTCTCTTTCTATGTTGTGTTTTTATGTGATTTGGGTACCAGAGTAGCTGTGACTTTGTGAAACAAATTGGGTAATGTTCCTTCTATTTCTTTTCTGTGGTATTATTTAAGGAGTATTGGAGTTAACAATTCTTTGAAAATTGGTAGAATTCTGTACTAAAAACCATCTGGTTCTGGGCCTCTTTTGGTTGGGAGACTTTTAATTACTGTTTCCTTTTCATTGGGGGTTATAGAGCCATTTAAATTGTTTATCTTATTTTGATTTAACTTTGATAAGTGGTATGTATTGAAAAAAATTACCCATTTCTTTTAGATTTTCCAGTTTGATGGAGTACAAATTTTAATGCATATCCCTATGATTTTGTGGATTTCCTTGGTATCTTGTTATGTCCCCATTTTTATGTCTAATTTTCTTAGTTTGGATACTCTGTTTCTTCTTTTTAATTAATTTGGGTAAGGGTTTGTTGGTCTTACTTTTCTCAAAATACCAACTCTGTTTCATTGATTTAATGTATTGTTCTATTTTTTCCTTTATTGATTTTAGTCCTGATTTCATTTCTTGTCATCTACTCCACTTGGATGTGATTTCTTCTTCCTTTGTTCTAAAATTTTGTGATGTGCTGTTAAGTTGCTAGTATGAGATCTCTCTAGTATTTTAATAAAGACACTTTGTACTATGAACTTACCTCTTATAACGATCTTCCTTGTTGTCCCTTAGGTTTGGGTATGTTATATATCCATCTTCATTCAATTCTAGGAAGTCTTTAATTTCTTAATTTCTGTCTTGTCCCATTTTTTCATTTAGTAGAGAGCTGCTCAGTTTCCATGAGTTTGTAAGCTCTTTGTTGTTTCTGTTGTTGATATTTTGCTTAGTGTACAGGGAGTTATTTTAAATTTTTTTTGTATCTATTATGACTTACTTTGTGTTCAGGTATGTGGTCAGTTTGGGAGAATTTTCCTTCAGGTGCTGAAAGGAAGATATATTCAGATATATTATTTTATATTTGGGTTAAATGTTCTGTAAATATCTGTTAGGTCCATTTGACTTATGACATCAGTTAGCTCCAGCATGTTTCTGTTTAGTTTTTGTGTGTATGAACTATCAATTGGCAAGAGTTGGGTACTGAAGTCTTCCACTATCAGTGTGTGAGGTGCAATATGTGATCTAAGTTGTGGTACTGTTTCTTTTATGAATTTGGGTTCCCTTGTGTCTAATGCATATATGTTAAGAATTGCAGTGTCTTCTGTTTTTTGTTTGTTTGTTTTTTGATGAGTATGTAGTGTCCTCTATCTTCTGATACATTTTGTCAGATACTAAAATGACTATATACTAGCTTGCTTTTAGACCCATTTGGAATTTCTATTTAAAACCTTTTATCATGGTGCTATCTATCCTTGGTGTTAAGGTGTGTTTCTTGGATGCAGCAGAAGGCTGGATCCTGTTTTCAGAACTGTTCTGTCAGACATGTCTTTTTATTGGGGGAATCAAGACCATCAATATTGAGAGACATCAATGAGCTGTGTTGATTCCTGTTATTTAGTTGTTGTTGTTGGTGGTGGCATCTGTGATGTTTGTGCATGTGCCTGTGCCTGTGCCTGTGCTGGTACCTGTGTTTTTGTGTATATTTGAGTACACTTGTGTGCTTCCCCTCTTGATTTGCTGGTCTGGAATCATTTATTCTCTTCATTTTTCTCTGCATGTTAACCTCTTTAGGTTGGTGTTTTTCTTCTAGGACTTTTTGTATGTCTGATTTATAGATGTTTCTTAAATTTGTTGTTATGAGATGTCTTATTTTCTACATCTATTGTGATTCAGAGTTTTGCAGAGTATAATTGGCTGGGCTGGCACCTGTGGTCTCCGAATCTGTAGAACATCTTTCTGTGTCCCTCTGGGTTTTATATTGTGAAGTCAGGTGTTATTCTAATAGGTCTGCCCTTATATGGTATTTGGTCTTTTCCCTGCAGCTTTTATTACTCTTTCTTTGTTCTGTACATTATTTTGATCATTATGTGCTGAGAGTAATTTCTTTTTTGGATCAGTCCATTTGATATTCTGTATGGTTCTTGTTACCTTGACAGATCTCTCCTGTAGGTTAGGGAAATTTTCTTCTGTTTTTGTTAAAAATAGTTTCTTTGACCTAGATTTCTTTTCCTTCCTTTATTCCTATTATTCTTCTAGTATCCCAGATTTCCTGGATGTTTTGTGCCAGGATTTTGGCGGGGGGGGGGGGTTGCTTATTCGTCACATGGTTTCTCTGTATATCCCTTCCTGTCCTAGAACTATATCTATATACAAGGCTGGCCTTGAACTCACAGAGATCCACTTGCCTCTGCCTCCTGAGTGCTGGGATTAAAGGTGTGCTCTACTTCCTAGCTGTGCCAGAATTTTTTTTTTTTTTTAGTCTTAACACTTTCTTTGACTGACATATCCATTTTTTATGATGTCTTCAGTGCCTGAATTCTTTGTTTCATCTCTATTATTCTGTCGTGAAACTTGCCTTTGAATGTTCCTGTTTGAGTTCTTAAATTTTTCCATTTCCAAATTTCTCTGCTTTTGGGGTGTTTTTGTTTTTTATTTTATTTATACTTTTAGTTTCTGAATGGTTTTATAAATTTCCTTTCACTGTATTGTCATAGGATTCGCATTTCTTCTTTAAGGACCTCTATCATCTTTGTAGACCTATTTAAGGTCTTTTATTGTGCTTCAGCTTTGTTGCAGTTCTCAGAGCCTGCTGTGGGAGGACTGCTGTGGGAGGACTGCTGTGCTTTCCTGGAGACATATTCTGGCTGTTACTGATTGTGTTTTTGTGCAGGTGTTTGGCATCTGGGTATGGGAAGATGGTACTTCTGGGGGAGTGGTGGCTGATCTTGTCTTGGCTAGGTTTGTTCCTTGGTTTCTGTTTTCCTCTCTGAATCTTAGGGGAGTGTGGTGGTTGTGTTACCTGGTAAGAAATTCTTCTAGGATCCTGATAGGTGTGGAGATTCCAGGTAAAATGTGTTTCTAGATAGTGGAAGCTTCCACTTAGGAATGGAGATGGGCTAGGAGGGGGTTGAGGGAGTTCACAGGAGGGAGGGAAGCAAGGTGCTCTTTCAGAGTCTGCTTAGTTCCCTGGGGATAGGAGCAGGGAATGAAGAGAGGCAGGATACTCTTTTACTTTGCTTTTAAAAACTACTGGTTTTATATTTGCTCTGCTTTGAATGTAATGAGAAAAGTTACTTTCTTTAATTTTTTTTCATATTTAAAATTAGTTTTCTAGGGCTGGAGAAATGGCTTTAGTGGTTAAGAGGACTCACAGCTCTTCCAAAGGTCCTGAGTTCAATTTCCAGTACCCACTGTCTTATACCATCTTCTGGTATGCAGATGTATATGTAAAATATCCATATACATAAAATAATACATAAAGAAAATCAATGTTCCTTTATAGGTAAGCTTAATTGCTTTTGATAATTTGGAATATATAATTTCACATTTCTTAAAAATTTGCTTACAGTAATTCACATTCACTACCGAAGTAAACTGAGTTAACATCTGCTACCCAAAAGTGTGCTATTTCCATTTGCACTTCTTAAACCAAGTAAAAGAAATGGTAGAAGAAAAAAACCTATCATTTCTCAAAGTTTCCTAAGAACTGAAATTTTAACTGATAATTATGTTGGTTTAGATGATTCATCCTTTTTTGATGGAGTTCCTTCTGTAACCAGTGGTACAAGCATCAGGTAGCCCAGAAGCTGTAGTTATTGTGAAATAGAAAATTCACCTGATTGTCAACCGTTGTCCATGTCCACTAGGCTGATAACCTTTGTGTGTGTGTGAACAAGGGAATTTAATTATCACCTTTAGAAGGGTATAAATGGTTTTTAATGTATAGCATTTTATCAGCACTATTATGCATTTAGACGTTTTTGCTTTGAACATTGTGACTTATGTCATTGCTAAGTTTTTTTAATGAGAGGAAAAGGATAATTTTTTGTCTCTGACATCCACTGAAAGTTACCTGTATTGCGAACATTAAATAATGATTAGTTATTTTTATTACTATGCCCGCTGAGTACTATTCCTGGGTGCATCTCTCAGCTCACTGGGTCTTTAATGGATACTTTGTACAGAATTGACACTGAGCAATATGGATCCTCTTCATGAACTCACAGATGTTGGAGTAACAAGCCTATTTATAGGAAATTGAATTTGTATTATGGCTTATAGTGATGTGGAGACTAAAATAGTTGGGAAAGATTCTTTGAGGAAGGAAATAGTATCCAAAGAGAGGAAGGTAGTTCTTGAAATCTATGGGCACGTGTATAAACAAGTTTGTATTGTATTTTTCAGAAAGTTTATTCTTTCTCTTAGCTCCCAAAATCTTCTGTTTTGGTCACTAATTCACACATGGTTTATGCTGTTTTGTATTGTATGTATGTTTTAATACTTTTCTGTCTAGCATCAAATCAGATTTATTCCTAGAGAGTAAAGATTACGCTTGAGTATAGTAAGTAGTCAGTGATATTTAGTGAGCATCTCTAAAACTGTGCTGGTAATGTTACAATAGTTACTTTTTTAATATACCATTTCTTTTTATGATGTGTCAGAATTACCGTCAAAATTCCTTGTTCATAGGTTTTAGATCTGAGAATTCAAGAGGAGAAAAGTTGCATTTGATTTAGCATATATGCCTAATTCCCAGGCTTTATATACAAGGGAATTTTCTTTTAACTATTTTTTTTTGTTGTTGTTTTCTTTTGTTTTTCGAGACAGGGTTTCTCTGTGTAGCCCTGGCTGTCCTGGAACTCACTCTGTAGACCAGGCTGGCCTCAAACTCAGAAATCCACCTGCCTCTGCCTCCCAGAGTGCTGGGATTACAGGCGTGTGCCACCACGCCCGGCTTCTTTTAACTTTTAATATACTAATTTTAATGGTTTGATGTGCTTTTTCATTGCCTTCTTTTT
Organism: Apodemus agrarius; assembly: GCA_964023405.1. Classification (NCBI taxonomy): domain Eukaryota; kingdom Metazoa; phylum Chordata; class Mammalia; order Rodentia; family Muridae; genus Apodemus; species Apodemus agrarius. The sequence continues at coordinate 103,550,142 of OZ030005.1, read as the reverse complement.
CTTTTCTTCTTTTTTTGAAATAGGTTCACTGTGTCACCATGGTTAGCCTACAACTTACTGTATAGATCAGGGTGTCCTTGAACCTTTGTTTAGCTTTCTTCTTCCCTTTCTCTAGTGCTATGATTTCAGTCATGTCCCACAGTGCCTGGCTTCAGTTCTGATAGTTTTGTTTTTAAATAACATGGTGTATTTCTCCTGTTGGTAAGTGGTTTGAGCCCACAGACTCTTCTTTCACTATGTATATGCATAATTTAGTTGAATATCCATAGTATAAGATTTATTATTTTAAGAGTATTATTATGTGGTTTTAAGTGAATGAATGGAATTGGGAATTATCTGCTTATTTTATTTTTCATTGGTTATATATTAAATCTTGGTTTCTCTGGGTTCTGAGGTCTGATGTGAGACATGCTTATATTGTTGCAGTCTGTCTTTCTCATCTGTGAACAGCTGGTTATGATGTTACTGTTTCAATGAAACTTTCTTCCTTAAGTGTTTGATAAATGTAACATTGAAAAGTGTCTCCTTCTAGACTCCTTTTCAAATGTTGTTACCTTTGAAGTTCAAAGGAAACACCCATTTGCCATCATCCAGATACATTTGGACTGAGCTTTTGGAGTAGAACATTTTGTTCTGTTTGTTCTAATTTTTTTTCAAGAGATAAAGACAAACAGCTTAACTAGATAGCCATCTCTGGTTGTTGCTTTTAACAATAATATTTAGCAGGGAGCATGTATTCTGCAAATGCCTTTCTCAGAAGGTCTGCATTAAGTGAACAAGCAGTAAACACTCTGTGACCAACAGATGATAGGTTCTAAAGTTAGCCAACTGTCCACATGAAGCTAAGACATTGTTTCTGTTTTGGTAAATAAAACTCATCTTGTTTAGACAGGTCTTATCAAAAACAATGTTAACACTTCATACCAAACATTGTTATGAAGCTCCTGAGGACTAAAACTAACAAATTTGAACTGCTTGAATCATAGTTCATTAGTTCTCTTTAGCTGTATTTTTTGATTCATTTCCAAATCACAGATTCTACAGTGTCCTGTGTTTTGAGGTGATATCTATTGTGCAGTGTTCCATCCAGTCAGCATTTATAGCAACGTTTAGTTCATTTTTTACACTCAAATATCATCTGTGGCTTGAATTGTACCTTGAAACTTATTTTATTTGGTTTTTGGTATATGAAGGATAATTTTGATGCCGGTGTTTTCTGAGGTTTATGTACTTTGTATCTGAGTAAATTCTTATCAGGTACCAAGAAAGAAAACAGGTTCAAAGAGTTGTAGACAATTCTAATCTCTTGTATGTGTCCACAAAATAGAAAGTCACTCTTCATGTATTTTTAAGTACAGATATTTTCTTGAATTATTTCTATGTTTAAGTTAATAACCATATGTTAATGAAATCACCAGAAATACCAAACAGTGAATGAAGAGGAAGACTTTATCTGTCTCACCGTGGTTCTAATTATATAGAATGAGGGTGGCTTATGGTAATTTCTCAATAGAATAATTGGATCAATTGCTTTCAGCATGAAGGTCCCCATCATTTATATATTTTTTTTATCACACATACACACAAACATACACCCTGAATCCTCCTTTGAAAAACTGTCCCTCTGTTGCCTCTACTATCCAACTGGTTGTGATTCAGGTTCCAGGTTTGGTATGTTCCATGAGTCAACAACCTTCTGTTCCTTTTTACAATATACAGTGAAAATGATACTGATTACCTGTAAGCTTCAATGTGCTAATCATTTACATGCTTATGATTTAATCCTGATTGTTTTATGAGAGACATTTTGTGTTCAAAACTCCCTCTGTAGCTGATCTTGAGTTTGTCAATTTTCTCAAAATCATTTCAAATAATTCAATTAATTCATTGTTATCCATTAATATTTCTGAATGCATTATTGTATGCTGTATGTGTGATTTTTGGTGGGGAGAGGGGGAGACATGATCTCACAATGTAGCCTAGATTGATCTGGCCTTGAACTCATGAATCCTTCTGTCTATAACTCCTGAGTGCTTCAGTTACATGTGTATACCACCAAATCTCACCATCACTATATATTTCTGAAACACAAAGCACTTAAAAAAAGGAAAAAAAAACAGTCACAATGCCATTATCATACCTAACAGATAAGAGTTCATAAATATTACCAAACATCATTTAATCTTCACACATCTGTTTGTGTATATGCATTTGGAAGACAAGAATTTTAAATATTTCTTCTTCTTCTTCTTCTTCTTCTTCTTCTTCTTCTTCTTCTTCTTCTTCTTCTTCTTTCTCCTCCTCCTCCTCCTCCTCTTCCTCCTCCTCCTCCTCTTCCTCCTCCTTCCTCCTCCTCTTCTCTTTCTCCTCTTCCTCCTTCCTCCTCCTCTCCCCCTCTTCCTCCTCCTCTTCTCCTCCTCTTCTCCTCCTCTTCCCCTCCTCTTCCTCTTCCTCCTCTTCTCCTCCTCTTCCTCTTCCTCCTCTTCTCCTCTACCTTCCTACTTCCCCTCCTCCTCCTTTGTCTCTTCCTCGTCTTACTCTTCATTTTGTTTATCAAGATAAAGTTTTTCTATTTTATCCCTGGTTATAATGGAACTTGCTTTATAGACCATGTTGACCTAGAACTCAGAGATCTTCCTGCCTCTTACTCCTGAAGGTTTTAAGTATTTCTGTTTTTTATAGTCATAAAAGTTCCTGAATAGATAGAAATCCGTCCATCTCCAAAGGGGAGTATAACTGTGGCTTCATAGAATGAATTGGGTAGTGTTTCTTCTGTTTCTATTTTGTGTACTAGTTTGAAGAGCTTAAATATTAGGTCTTCTTTGAAAGTCTGATAGAATTCAGCACTAAACCCATCTGGTCTTGGACTTTTGTTGGTTGGGAGACTTTTAATGACTGTTTCTATTTCTTTAGGGGTTATAGGACTGTTTAGATGGTTTATCTGATCCCGATTTAACTTTGGTATTTGGTATCTGTCTAGAAAGTTGTCCATTTCATCCAGATTTTCCAGTTTTGTTATGTATTGTCTTTTTTAGTAGGATCTGATGATTTTTTAAAATTTCCTGTTTCTGTTGTTATATCTCCCTTTTCATTTCTGATTTTGTTAATATAGATACTGTCTCTGTGCCCTCTAGTTAGTCTAGCTATCTTATTGATTTTCTCAAAGAACCACCCCCTGGTTTTGTTGATTCTTTGTATAGTTCTTTCTGTTTCTACTTGGTTGATTTCAGTCCTGAGTTTGATTATTTCCTGCTGTCTATTCCTCTTCGGTGCATTTGCTTCTTTTTGTTCTAGAGCTTTCAGGTGTGCTGTTAAGCTGCTCGTGTATGCTCTCTCCAGTTTCTTTTTGGAGACACTCAGAGCTGAGTTTTCCTCCTAGCACAGCTTTCATTGTGTCCCCTAAGTTTGGGTATGTTGCGCCTTCATTTTTATTAAATTCTAAAAAGTCTTTACTTTCTTCATTTCTTCCTTGACCAAGTTATCATTGAGTAGAGCATTGTTCACCTTCCATATGTATGTGGGCTTTCTGTTTAAGGCTATTGAAGACTAGTCTTAATCCATTGTGATCTGATAGGATGCATGGGATTATTTCCACCAGAGAACTTCTACAGCTGATAAACAACTTCAGCAAAGTGGCAGGTTATAAAATTAACTCAAGCAAGTCAGTGGCCTTCTTGTACTCAAAGGACAAGCAGGCAGAGAAAGAAATTAGGGAAGTAACACCCTTCACAATAGCCACAAACAACATAAAATATCTTGGCGTAACTCTAACCAAACAAGCGAAAGATCTGTACAACAGGAACTTCAAGTCCTTGAAGAAAGAAATCGAAGAAGACCTCAGAAGATGGAAAAATATTTCTTGCTCCTGGATTGGCAGGATCAATATAGTAAAAATGGCCATCTTGCCAAAAGCAATATACAGATTCAATGCGATCCCCATCAAAATCCCAACTCAATTCTTCATAGATCTAGAAAGAGCAATTCTTAAATTCATCTGGAGCAACAAAAAACCCAGGATAGCTAAAACTATTCTCAACAATAAAAGGACTTCTGAGGGAATCAATATCCCTGACCTCAAGCAGTACTACAGGGCAATTGTGTTAAAAACTGCATGGTATTGGTATAGCAAAAGGCAAACAGATCAATGGAACAGGATTGAAGACCCAGAAATGAACCCACAGACTTATGGTCACTTGATCTTTGATAAAGGAGCCACAACCATCCGGTGGAATAAAGATAGCCTTTTCAACAAATGGTGCTGGTTCAACTGGAGGTCAACATGCAGAAGAATGCGAATTGACCCACTCTTATCTCTTTGCACTAAGATCAACTCCAAGTGGATCAAGGACCTCCACATAAAACCAGACACACTGAAACTATTAGGAAAGAAACTTGGGAAGACCCTGGAGGACTTGGGCACAGGGGAAAAGTTCCTGAACAGAACACCAATAGCTTATGCTCTAAGATCAAGAATCGACAAATTTCTTGCTTTTTCTAGGGTGTAGTTTTCACCCTTGTGTTAGTGTTTTCTATCTATTATCCTATGTAGGGTTGGATTTGTGGAAAGATGTTGTGTAAATTTGGTTTTGTCATGGAATACCTTGGTTTTTCCATCCATGGTGTTTGAAAGTTTTGCTGGGTATAGTAGCCTGGGTTGGCACTTGTGTTCCCTTAGGGTCTGCATGACATTGGCCCAGGCTCTTATGGCTTTCATAGTCTTTGGTGAGAAGTCTGGTGTAATTCTGATAGGTCTGCCTTTATAAATGTTACTTGACCTTTTTCTCTCTCACTGCTTTTAATATTCTTTCTTTGTTTAGTGCATTTGGCATTTTGATTATTATATGATGGCAAGAATTTCTGTTCTGGTCCACTCTATTTGGAGTTCTGTAGGCCTCCTGTATGTTTATGGGCATCTCTTTCTTCAGGTTAGGGAAGTTTTCTTCTATAATTTTGTTGAAGATATTTACTGGCCCTTTAAGTTGGGAATCTTCATTCTCTTCTATACCTATTATCCTTAGGTTTGGTCTTCTCATTGTGTCCTGGATTTCCTGGATGTTTTGGGTTAGCAGCTTTTTGCATTTTGCATTTTCTTTGACTGTTGTGTTGATGTTTTCTATGGTATCTTCTGCCCTGAGATTCTCTCTTCTATCTCTTGTATTCTGTTGGTGATGCTTGCATCTATGACTCCTGATCTCTTTCCTAGGTTTCCTATCTCCAGAGGTGTCTCATTCTGTGATTTATTTATTGTTTTTATTTCCATTTTTAGATCCTGATTGGTTTAGTTCAATTTGTCTGCACTCTTGGGAGACCAGCGCTCTCCCAGCAGTATTTGGGTATGGAGCACTGTGACTCAGGATCAGTTCTGGGCACAGATGAAAACTGGAAGGATCTTGTTCCAGGCTGCTTCTAGGTTCCTGTGTCATGAGGGCTCCCAGTAGGTCCCTCTGAGTATAAGTGGTGGTCTTACCTGTGCTCACAGGCTTGTCAGCACTCCTGGGAGACCCACTCTCTCCCAGCAGTATTTGGGTAAGGAACACTGAGGCACAGGATCAGTTCTCTGCACAGATGGAAACCAGAAGCCTTTTCCAGTGGTTTTCCCAGAGTATTTCAGATCAGTTATAGTCATTCAAGACTTGTTCAACTTCTGAAATAAACCTTTCCCACTCCGAGGCTGTGGTGAAGTCTGTGATCTCAAACACTTCGGACTCAGCCTCACTGTCTCCTGCCATTGTGCGCAATGGAGTGTTAGGCCAGGCGCCTAAATATGTCTTAATCTATAATTTTTCTTTGATTTTATTCAAAGTCATTTGTTAAAGAAAACTCTTCCTCGGGTTTCATTTATAAAAAAAACCATACTTTCACTTAAAAGTTAAAATATTTCAAATTTTAGCCGGGCATGGTGGCGCACACCTGTAATCCCAGCACTTGGGAGGCAGAGGCAGGCGGATTTCTGAGTTCGAGGCCAGCCTGGTCTACAGAGTGAGTTCCAGGACAGCCAGGACTACACAGAGAAACCCTGTCTCGAAAAACAAGAAAAAAAAATTTCAAAATTTAATTCCCCTTTTGAGAAATATAGAAAACACATATATTATATCAATTTTATTTTTCTTAAGATGACTTTTATTGAGCACATGTTGCTGGAGGCCCTTTTGTAGTAACAACTGATTAAAGACTTGTTAATGACTGCATGTTATGATCACAGTTGTTCAAACCTTTTTTTTTTTTCCATAAGTAGTTCTAGGGATTGACCCTAGGGCCTTGAACATATTGGAAAAAAGTTCTGCCACTCAGCTGCTATGCTGTATTTGCAGCTCTTAGACCATATGGTGTATACTCTTTGTGAACGAGTCAATTGGCAATATTATACTAATTTCTTTTTGTTTTGAGAACATGCGGATGGAATTATTAGCCCCAAGAAATAGCATACTTTCTGTTTGTTATACAGGAAATTAGTAAAATTTCAGTGTTTATAGTTTACCAGAAAAGTATTAAAATGGAACTCACCTTGTTTCCTCTATTTAATTGAGAAATTTAAATTTCCCTGAAAAATCAAGGAATTTATATGACTACTGTTAATTTTAAATTTTTATTAAAAGTTCTTTTCTGAGACATTATGCATATATCTCAGACTCTTCTGACTCTTAAAGGAGTACATTTCAAGGAGTGATCATATTTTTTGGTCCTAAAAGACTGTAAAATGTCAACTTTCTAGAATCTTCCTTTTCTGTTAAAATATACAAAGTCTTGATAGTATGATTCTTTGTTTCATCGAAGCTATTTGTAACGTTTTGTCTGAGTGACCACAGATTTAATAATCTCTACCTCATGGGGTTTGTATAAGTTATGTGAAATATCTTCATGTTAAAAAACAAAACTAAGCCATTGTGTTCAACACTCAGGAAGCAGAGGCAGGCAAATCTCTGATTCCAAGGCCAGCCTGCTCTACAGAGCAAGTTCTAGGACAACCAGGGCTACACAGAGAAACCCTGTCTCAAAATACAAAATTAAGAAAAACAAAACTCAATGTTTTGACTCTAAATAAGAGCAGATAAATTTCTTTGTACTATTTTAACTGGAATAATTTAATAATATTTAATTAATAATTTAAATAATAATTTAATAAATAATATATTCACATACATGTGTCTTTAAGTGCAAGCAGCAATATTTACCTGAAAGCAGATAACTCTATTAATAGCAAGTCCCCCTTTTTGTTTGTTCATTCGCTTTGGCTTTTCTTTAATGTTTGGTGGTATCCTGCATATCTGTTAAATATATTCCTGTGCTTCCAGGAATTTCTGTTATAAAATGGATTCTGCCATTCAGAATCTCATTAACATTTTAAACGTGTCATCATCTCCATTCACATTTATTTTCTAGGTAATACTGAAATGTAATTTGGGTTTTTGTAGGAGGTCTTTAAGGTAAAGCAGATTTCATCTGCCATACTTAACTGGAATTCATTTATAACTTACTATTTTGCTCATTTTGTACTTTCAGATTTATTTTTTCTTATTTATTTATTTATTTATTTATTTATTTTTTTACACTCCAGATTTTATTCCACCACCAGCAACCCTATCCACCCTCCAACTGTTCCACATCCTATACCTCCTCCCCACCCCGCTGTCTCCATGAGGATGTCTCCACCCCCCCATCCCTCACCCCACCTGACCTCTAAAATCCCTGGGACCTCTAGTCTCTTGAGGGTTAGGTGTATCATCCCTGAGTCAACCCCGGCAGTCCTCTGGTCTATATGTTAAGGGCCTCATATGAGCTGGTGTATGTTGCCTGGTTGGTGGTCCAGTGTTTGAGAGATTTTGGGGAGGGGGTGTCCAGGTTAATTGAAACTGATGGTCCTCCTACTGGGTCATCCTCCTCAGCTTCTTTCAGCCTTTTTCTAATTCAACCACAGGGGTCAGCAGCTTCTGTCCATTGGTTGGGTTCAAATATCTGCATCTGACTCTTTCAGCTGCTTGTTGGGTCTTCCAGAGTCTTCCAGAGTACGGTCATGCTAGGTCCATTTTTTGTGAGCTCTCCATAGCCTCAGTAATAGTGTCAGGCCTTGTCCATTGTAATAGTGTCAAGGGACCTCCCCTTGAGCTCGATCACATTTTGGGCCTGTCCCTGAACTTACTTCCTCAGGCTCCTCTCCATTTCCAAACCCCTGCAGTTCTTTCAGACAGGAACAATTATGGGCCAGAGTTTTGACATGGGATGGCAAGCCCCCTCCCTCATTTGATGCCCTGCTTCATGCTGTACGTGGGCTCTATAATAAGTTTCTTCTGCCTACTGTCAGGCAGTTCATCTAAGATCCTCCCTCCCTTTGAGTCCTGAGAGTTTCTCACCTCCCAGGACTCTGGTGCATTCTGGAGGCTTCTCTCAACCTCCTACCCCCAGAGGTTGCCTGTTTCCTTTGGTTCTGCTGGTCCTCAGGGCTTTTCCCTTACCCAATACCAGATCAGGTTCCCCTCCCACCCTATCCTGTCCACTTTCCCTCCCAGGTCCCTCCCTCCCTCCCTCCCTCCCCGGTTGTGATTGCTTTCTTCTCCCTCCCAAGTGGGACTGAGGAGTCCTCACTTGGGCCCTTCATCCTGTTGACCTTTTTGAGTTCTGTGGACTGTATCTTGGGTAGTCTGTACTTTCAGATTTATAATTGACTTGTAGTTTTATGTTTCATTTCAAAGTTTGAATGCTAAAAGTTTTTCTAAAAGTTTATTTTTCTCTCTGATATTGTCACTTAAAAATTTTATATTTAAAGTCTTATATGTAGGACTCTTATAAGACTAATATATCAAAATGTTCAATACTTGAGAAATGTTGGCTCAGTCTGTTTTTGAATTATGAATATAATCTTTTTCTAATTGTTTATTACTGGTTTCATGCAAAATTAGTTATTCTCATATCTTTCTCTATACCTACCTAATCATATGAGTTTCATGTTCAGTCCGTTTGTTTAGATATTTTAAGCTGGGGGAGCCGGGAGACTCCACAGCCTTCTGTGATCAATGGAGCAGCTGGGAAGGAAGTCTTCCTGCTGCCATTTGTACCAGGAGCAAGGAGACTCCACAGCCTTCTGTGCATAACCCACCAGGAGAGAATGATCTCCCAGCAGGCTTTCACTTTTGATTGCAGAGGTGAGATCTCTACCTTCTCTCTGGAGGGGACACAGCTAGGAGCACACAGGGCCTAAGATCAGTGGAGCATCTGGGACAGAAGTCTTCCTGCCTGCAGCCATTTGCACCAGGGAGCCAGGAGACTCCACAGCCTTCTGTGCATAGCCTCCAGGAGAGAGAGATCTCCCAGCCATGCTTTCACTTTTGAGCTCAGAGTCATAAGGACACAGACTTACAGGCCTACAGGAGGAACAAACTCCAGTCAGTGGAAGTAGAAACAATAAAGACATCACAAAGTGAGACATCTCTTTTATGTCTACCATTTTATCTGCATTATTTTTCACGATAATCTTCAATTTTAATGTCTTTCTATATACTTCCTCCATCTTATCAGAAATGTTCTCAATGTAAATCTTTGATTTTATCACAAATGTTTCTGATTCCACATTCAATTAATTTAGAGTTTTTACATCAAACATTTTTTATGTAAAATTTTCCATGAAATAGTCAATTTAATGTTTGTCTATTTATCTCTTGAATTTTACCAGAAATATTTTCCATGTAAATCTTTTAATGTTATCTGAAAATGTTTATAGTTATACCTTCAATCAACTTAGAATTATCTTTATGCCTATTATTTTATCTATATAATTTCTATGATAATCTTTAATTTTAACATGTTTTTCTATATATTTCTTCAATTTTATCAGAAATATTTACCATGTAAATCTTTAATTTTATTATAAAGTGTTTTTCTTCACTTTACTTCCCTTTTCAGTAAATAAAAAAAATTTTAAAAATATTTTAAGCTGATAATCATCATTTTATACATGATATTGAAGATAACACAATGTTAAATTATTCAATTATATATCTGTATTTTTTTTTTTTAAGGAGAAGTATAGGGTTTAGGTAAGTTTCATTTTAAGCAAAGAGTTTTGAGTAGTCCCTGTAAAAGTACTTTATCAAAAAGATCCTTACTAAAATTGAGCATGACATGACACCCATTATTTAAAATAAAACATTTGAACTTCTCAAATATCTTACTTTTTTAAAAAGTTTTATTTTTTTATTCGATATATTCTTTATTTACATTTCAAATGATTTTCCCTTTCCTGGATTTCCCCCTCCCCGAAAGTCCCCTAAGCCCTCTTCCCTCCCCCTGTTCCCCAATCCACCCCATCCCACTTCCGTGTTCTGGTATTCCCCTACACTGCTGCACTGAGCCTTTCCAGGACCAGGGGTCACTCCTTCCTTCTTCTTGGACATCATTTGATATATGGATTGTGTCTTGGGTATTCCAAGCTTCTAGGCTAATATCTGCTTATCAGTGAGTGCATACCATGAGTGTTCTTTTGAGTATCTTACTTTTAAGTTGGTTACTCTTTATTTTTATTTTATTTTATTTTGGTTTTTCAAGACAGGGTTTCTCTGTGTAGCCCTGGCTGTCCTGGAACTCACTCTGTAGACCAGGCTGGCCTTGAACTCAGAAATCCACCTGCCTCTGCCTCCCAAGTACTGGGATTAAAGGCATGTGCCACCACTGCCCAGCTGGTGAACACTTTTAATCCCAGGCAGATCTCTGTTCAAGGATAGCCTTGTCTACAGAGTGAGTTCTAGGACAGACAGGGCTACATAGAGAAACCCTACCTCAAAAAAGAACATTGTTTTACTTAGCAAATCAGTTCTTCTTGGGTCTGTAATTTATAATAACATGATTCAAATATATTTTAAAAGATTTTAAGCCCTATTTTATGTGTATAAGTGTTTTCTGCCTGCATATAGGTGTATACATCACTCATGTGCAGTGTCAGGGCCAGAAGAGAGTTTGATTCCCCTGGAACTGGAGTTAACCAATTTTTGTGAGCTAGCACATGGGTGATGAAAACCAAACCTGGATCTTCTCAAAGAACAGCAAAGCTCTTAACCACTGAGCCATCACTTTATACTTATAGTAATAGATCTTTAAAAAAAAAAACTACTTGTAAAATTTTTTGTAGAAATGTGACACAAAACAAAAATATTCTTGTAGTTACTTGGCCTTAAAAAAAAGAAAAGGAACTCAAGCGTAGTTAAACTTGTGCTTGTTAATATATACTCTACTAAATGTCATAGTTCCATAAGAGAAAATTGAGAACTATCCATAAAGATTTCCATAGTACTGCAATAATTTTTTTTAAAGGTTAGCCTCCAAAACATCAAAATATGGAGTAGGTTGAATTTCAGCCAAAGTATATATGTTCCTGTAATGACTTTATGGTTGCCGGGTGGTGGTGGTGGTGGTGGCGGTGGCGGCGGCGGCGGCGGCCGGCGCACGCCTTTAATCCCAGCACTTGGGAGGCAGAGGCAGGTGGATTTCTGAGTTCGAGGCCAGCCTGGTCTACAGAGTGAGTTCCAGGACAGTTAGGACTATACAGAGAAATCCTGTCTTGAAAAACCAAACCAAACCAAAACAAAACAAAACAAAACAAAAGACTTTATGGTTATTGAAAATAATTGTGTTGCAGAACTCTGTGGTGCATGCCTTTAATCTCAAAGGCAGGAGGGGTGCAAGTTAGATGTCACATGAGCTGTATTGCAAGGCTTTGTCTGATACACACTGAGACATACACAGAATAAATTATGTTATTGAACGCCAAGAAAAAGGAGATTCATATCTATGTATATGATAGATAGATCTCCTTTTATATATATATATAAAAGAAAGAAAATATACATTTCTGTGCTCTGCCAAAGATAAACTATAAATCATGGCGTGTTACAATATTTTCTTTATTCTTGTACTAATATCTGAACAATTTATAATAATCCATCAGTGAAAGGATATTCCTAAAGACTGCAGAGTTGACCTCTCATCCTAACTCTGTAACAATCTGGCCTCAGGACCTTAGCATCCAATAGCCTGAGTTTCCATTGTAAACAAAGTCTTGGGAGTTACAGTTAGGCAGTGTTTTTACAGATACAAAGTCTCTATTTTTCTTTTCTTTCTTTCTTTCTTTCTTTCTTTTTTTTTTTTTTTTAGGTTTTTTAAAATTTATATGAGTACACTATGGCTGTCTTCAGACACACCAGAAGATGGCATTAGATCCTATTACAGATGGTTGTGCATCACCATGTGGTTGCTGGGAATTGAACTCAGGTCCTCTGTAAGAGCAGTCAGTGCTCTTAACAACTGAGCCATCTCTCCAGCCCAAAGTTTCTATTTTTCAATTTATTTTAATAGCTCTTTAATACATTATTAGGTGCCATTAAATTATCATATGTTGTTAACTTAATTGCTTACAAACTTTAAACAAAGTAAAGCCAATCAAAAAGATTAGCTTTAATTTACATACATGCATGTTTATAGCACCTAGATGACCACCCCACCCCTATAAAATGTTGTACTCCTACTTTAGTTTGTGGATTGTTGGACTGTTTTACTGAATATAATTTACTTCTAATGGTTGGGTAATGAAACAAAGCTAGTGTTTGTAATGCATTGCTGTTCAGAGTCCTGTAGTACTGAGCAATGAGTACTCCTAATTTTGCACTCTTGAGTCTCCAAGCAATGCCAAGGTAGCAAACTAAAATAAACTCTAGATTATCAAGTCATCCAGTGCTTACCCAGATACATGGTAACATTTTCATGGATCCATTCTGTGAAATGGTGAGGTCAAGACAGAGTGAGTTGTTAAAAGACAAACTTTGCTATTTCTACCCATGAATATGTGAGGAAAATAACAGTGTTAGTCAGTTTATGTGATGTGTTCATTGGTTACATCATTCCAAATACATGTGCTCTCTCAGTTATTTGAAGGCTGCCAAAATATAAGTGTATCAGTGTTGACAGTCAGTGCTAAGTGTTTTAGGTTTGCACCTGTGATAGCAATTGTTTCTCCTGTTTGCCAGTAAAAGACACTAGGGATCACAAAACCCCGAATTTCTTCTGTTTGTTTAACGCTTATCATTCTGTTATCATTCTTCTGTTCATTGTCTTTTAGTGACTACCCTGTTCCCAGCTGTCTAAATATCCTCTCACATTCCTGTCAGAGTGTGACTGGCGCCTAGGCTTAGAAATTGTGAAGTGGACTCCCATTTATTGGTTCATCCGCATTCTTAGTGAAGAATTGAAATGGCTGAGCCATTTAGCATTATTGCTTTTAAAATCCATATCCTAAGGGAAATACTTCTCATTAGATACTGGGATCACATCTTGATCCCAAAATCCTGTTACTGCTTCTCTGTGATACAGTGAATTTGCATTTATAACGATAGTATAAAGCTGTTTAATCATTGAGACATCATTTTTATACTCTCAGTTGTATACACTTTATTACCTGGATATTTACATATTCATTCATTTTATGTGAGAATTCAGATCCAGAGTTCCTGTTAAGTTTGACTCTGATGTTATTTTATGCATACTTTAAAATAATTCCTTTGTGTAATTGTAGTTTTATATTTGAAATAAGGGATAGCACATGTAACTAGTGTATAGGTAATTCTATTGGCAACCTTTTAATGAAAAGCTAAGTAAAATTATCTGACCAGGCCAACCACAAAGTGCCATTTTTTTTCTTATCTCTGGTTACATTAGTAGGGTTATGAAGAAGCATTTACCTAATTGAAAATGATCTTTGGAATATCCCCTAATTTTAAAGTTTCTACTTTTTAATCTCACAGTTCCTGTTGTGGTATGAACAGAGAAATGAGATGTTTGAATAACTAAGGAAGCCTTTTTTTTTTTTTTTAATTCTTTAAGACATTTTTACAGTCCAGACTTCATCCCCCTCCCAGACTACCCAGTCTGTTCCCCATTCCATACCCCCACTCCATCAGGCCTCAAATCTCTGGAGGGTTAGGTGTATCTTCTTCCACTTAGGCCAGACAAGGCAGTCTTCTGCTGTGTATGTGTCGGGGGTCTCATATCAGCTGGTGTATGCTGTCTGGTTGGTCTCTCAGTGAGAGATCTCAGGAAGGTGGGGCCAAGTCATTTGAGACTGCTGGTCTTCCTCTGGGGCCACCCTTCTCCTCGCCTTCTTTCAGCTTTTCCCCAATTCAACCACCAGGGTCCCTGGCTTTTGTCCGTTGGTTGGGTCCTAGTATCTGCATCTGACGCTTTCAGCTGCTTGTTGGGCCTCAGGGAGGGCAGCACAGCCATGCTAGCTTCCTGTCTGCAAGCACACCACAGTATCAGTGATAATGTCAGGCCTCGGATCATCCCCTTGAGATGGGTCCCAAGTTGGACCAGTCACTGGACCTCCTTTCTCTCATGCACTTCTCCATGTTTGTCTCTGCAGTTCTTTCAGACAGGAACAATTCTGGGTTAGAGCTTTTGACTATGGGATGGCAACGCCAACCCTTACTTGATGCCCTGTCCCTCCACTGGAAGTGGACTCTATAAGTTCCCCCTTCCCACTGTAGAGCACTTCATCCAAGGTTCATCCCTTTGAGTCCTGAGAGTCTCTCACCTCCCCCTGTCTTTGGTACATTCTAGAGGGTCCCCCCACCTCCTATCTTCCGAGGTTGCCTGTTTTCATTTTTTCTGCTGGCCCTCATGACTTCAGTTCTGTCCCCCACCACCACCATGCCTGATCATGTTCCCTCTTTTCCCCTCCCTGTTCCCTCTCCCACCAAGTCCCTCCCTCCCTCTACTCCCTATGACTGCTTTCTTCTCCCTCCCAAGTGGGATTGAGGCATCCTCACTTTGGCTTGTTTACCTTTTTGAATAATGTGGGTTGTGTCCTGGGCATTCTGTACTCTATTGGCTAATATCTGCTTATTACTGAGTACACACCTTGCATGTCCTTTTAGGTCTGAGTTACCTCACTCAGGATGATATTTTCTAGTTTCATCCATTTGCTTGCAAAACTCAGGATGTCCTCATTCTTAATAGCTGAGTAGTATTCCATTGTGTAAATGAACCACATTTTCTGTATCCATTCTTCCATTGTTGGACATCTGGGTTTTTTTCCAGCTTCTGGCTATCACAAATAAGACCACTATGAGTATAGTGGAACAGGTGCCCCTGTGGCATGGTGGTGCATCTTTTGGGTATATGCCCAAGACTAACATAGCTGGGTCTTCAGGATCTATTTCCAATTTTCTGAGGAACCTCCAGATTGATTTCCAGAATGGTTGTACCAGTTTGCAATACCACCATCAATAGAGGAGTTTTCCTCTTTCTCCACATCCTCAACAACATGTGCTGTCATCTGAGGTTTTGATCTTAGCCATTCTGATTAGGTATAAGGAGGAATATCAGGGTCGTTTTAATTTGCGTTTCTCTGATCACTAAGGACATTGAACATTTCTTTAAGTGCTTCTCAGCCCTTCGAGATTCCTCTGTTGTTCTAAATTCTCTGTTTAGTTCTATACCCCATTTTTAATTGGGTTATTTGGGTTTTTGGTGGTAAGCTTCTTTTCTTTATATATTTTGAATATTAGCCCTCTGTGGAATGGGGGTTAGTGAAGACTTTTTTTCCCATCTGTTGGTTGCCTGTTTGTCTTACACTCTTCTTCCTTTGGGTGTTTTGTGTTTACTGTTTTCCATTACAAGAAAGAATTTTCTTGTAGACTTTTTTAAGTGGCACATTTAATTTTTTAGTTTAAATATGACATATGCCCCTTTACTACATGTCAGTAAAGTATGATTTCAAGAATGTAGATGAAGGTATCTAGAGATGCTAAA
This sequence comes from Apodemus agrarius, assembly GCA_964023405.1. Classification (NCBI taxonomy): domain Eukaryota; kingdom Metazoa; phylum Chordata; class Mammalia; order Rodentia; family Muridae; genus Apodemus; species Apodemus agrarius. The sequence continues at coordinate 103,534,353 of OZ030005.1, read as the reverse complement.
TGTGACCATTCTCCAAAGACGACCTATAGTATGCAGTCTTTGAAAGGTCATTTAGTTTAGTTCAAATAAACCATGAAGCCTTTCATCCTGTTAAATTTTTATATTCACTGTGTATACAAAAAAATTGAGGAAACTATGCACAGTTGCCTCTTCTAGTTTCAGGGAGTGAAAAACGTTCAGGTGTCCCTTTACTAGGTGTGGTTGCTCTAAAATGTCACTCTGTTATTCATAAACTCTTCTCTGACAGGTGACCTCAGTTTAATAAGGGAAACATATTTGATAGAATTAGAAGTAAAATACCATTTTTCCTTTCTGAAACCTTAGTTTCATGTAAAATTTTGATGAAAATAACAGTTATTCTCCTGGGTATGCAGCATTTCCAAACCTACCAATCTCCTGATGAACAAGAACACCACCCTGTCAGAAGGTATGTGTCTCAGATTAATCCACAGAATGGTTTGCTTTATAGCAAAGAAGTAGTTTGTCCAGTTACTGGTAGCGATAGAGCATGGTGAATGTACAGCTCTGTTCTGTGTCCAGCCAGTGCCAGTCACTTTAGTCACCTTGGAGCTGACTCTGAGTCACAGTTTAGAAAATGAGACTTGATGGAAAGAAGAGTTTCAGTGGGAGAGAGGTCAGAGAGGAATGAGCGTGTGTGTGTGTATGTATGTATGTATGTATGTATGTATGTAACAACTCACATTTAGCTTATGTATCTAAGAAACCATCAAAGAATAAAAAAACCTAATTAAAAATAATGTACCACATTCAGACTGAAAAAAAATCATTGAAAGAGTAAGATTTTGAAAAATATTTTGGGTTTGTTATAATCTGTTTAAACTTCTTGGTTATACCCCAGATATATCCTTCTCCTGCCCTGGAGTATAACAAGGTTAGTTACATGCTAATACCCATTCACCATAAAGCTTCAGTTCTCAGGAGGTTGTGGCTCTGTGTGCTTATCAATTGTTAGGACTACAAAAGAGTATTATTCATAAGGTTTACCTGCAGATAAGGATTTACAACAATTTTTAATGAATATATATTGCTTTAATGTGTGCGAGTTTGCCATATACATGTATGTGGTGGTAGGTCGGAGGCTGAAGGAGGGTGTGGGATACCCTTGGCTATCATTCTCTCTAATATCCTTAGAGGCAAGGCCTCTCCCTGAAGCTGGAACCTGGTTTGTTAGGTTTTTTGCTTGTTTATTGTGTGGGTTTTGTTTTGTTTTTGTTTTTGCTAGAACACCCTAGAAATCTCTCTTATCTCTACTTCTAGCAGCCTTGGGGTCACAGGCACATGGCAAATGATACTTTATTAAAGGGTTCTGGGGTCTGAACTTTGGTGATATGGTTAAATAACATCAGTCTCTGTAGCCCCTCATTTTACTTTTAAAATTATTTTTTATTTAGTACACTTATCCAAACCCAGCATCTCACTTTACCCTCCTGGTCCCTGGCCCTCACATCTCTTTCCCCACACTCCTGCTGCTGGTTGCCTTCCTCTCCCAAACAGGACCCCTTTCTGCACTTCTCTCCAGCCTCTACTGTGACTTTCTAACATTTGGAAGAGAAGTCTTTCACCTTGATGGTATGTTCCTACATATCCCCAAAATAGACCGGCATCTTAGAATGAGATCTGTGGAAATTTTGCTGAACTTTTTTGATGTTAACTTTTATACATACCATATCACATAGATACATTTGTATGTGATATATATGTATGTATATGTACATGTGAGCACCGGTAAGTACCTACACATGCATGTATGGTAGCCAGAGGTCAGCATCCTGGACTTTTATTGATTTCTAAATTTTTGAAATATAGTCTCTTGCTGAATCAAAAGTTGGCTAGATTGTCTAATCAGTGAGCTTCTAGGGTCTTCCTTTTGTCTCTGCTTCATAGGGCTAAGATGTTAGGCACACACTATCACTCTTGGCTCTGGTTCTTTCTTTTTTAAACATAAGTTCTAGAGTTGGAGCTCTAGTCTTCATGTGTATGAAGCAAGCACCTTATACTCTGAACCGTATCTATATCCTCTCAAGTATATCATTTTAACGACAATGTTATGTTGAACATTTATATATTAACAAATAGTAAATGTTTATTTTTAATGACTTTTTCCCTTATCCTTTTAGTTTTGTCAGCCTGGTGGATGGCACCTGTCCAGAGAGAGGAAACAGCCAACATTCTTTGTGGTGGTTCTAACAGATATTGACTCAGATCGACATTACTGCTCATGCCTAACATTCTATGAGGCGGAGATCAATCTCCAGGTACAGAAACTTTCTTATCCTAGGATGGGGACACACAGCATTGCAGAATATTTTCAGTTCCATGTTTTGTTTGGTTTTGTTATTTATTTTACTAAAATTGAAAATTTCATGAGCTCCTTTGAAAAGCAGGTTTCAGGGACTAGAACTTCATATTGCATTTTCAGATGAATTGTATAAGTTTAGTACCTTAAGTAAGCAAGGAAACATTGTGTGTGTGTGTGTGTGTGTGTGTGTGTGTGTGTGTGTGTGTGTAGATAAACAGCATGGAAACTATTATAGATGGATGGATGGATGGATGGATGGATGGATGGATGGATAGGAAATGTTGTAATAAAATATAACCTTAATTTTATATTAATGTGTTTGAAATCTTGATATGTTCTTTAAAATTCAAAACCTAAGTTTTCTGGGTACAAAATCTGATTTTTAATTACAGGGGAGACAAGTTACCTATCATGAAGCAAACTTACACAATTATCCTTTTATGGTAGAAGTTCAAAAGTTCATGTAGAACAAAATAGTTATTATCTGCATTCTGGAACAACAACAAATACATATTATCTGCATTTCAGCTTCTTCCCCGTTGTCAAATCTTTGTAGGAAACCATACCAACATTTCAAGGCTTTAGATAGTGGGACCAAACTAATAAATATTTGCTGTGAAATATTTAATGGCATGTCATTATATTGCTTCTGTGTAAATTTAGAAGTTATGTTTCCAATGAGGTGACATAATTCACAAATCTGTGCCTATAGTTCATCTTGTACCAGATTGTGTCTTTCATTGTGATGGAAATTGTTGGTAAAAGGCTGATCATACTCCTGTTCCGATTGTTTGAGTCAAAAACCTGCCAGCATGTTCTGTAATTCATGTACCACTCTGTGTTCTTAGTTGACCTTTCATTTTAATGATGCTGTTGAGACCTTAGGCTGATCCTGAGAATGTACTATTCTTTATCTCCATGTTCTTAGTAACTCCCTTGAGTTGCCTAATGAAAACTAAATTCTAATTTGACTTTTCCTTTTTCTCTTCTTCACATGCATTCAGCCATCAGACAAGCCGACAGAAAGACAGTTATTAAGACATTGTTGGGGGTATTGGAGGTGTTTTAGAAAGATGTCTAGGAATTCTCGGGCACATCAGTCTACTTCTTATTTGGACGTTTTTTCATATAAAATGATAAATTGTTGAAAGTACTCAAACATTCAGATATCCTTTATTTATCTGGTGTTAATTTTTTGGCTCATTAGTTTATTACATGAGGACTATATCCCTTTCTTTCCTTCTCTTCTCTCCTTCCTGCTCCCTCTTTCCTTTTTTGTATAATCCCTTATACACAGACACATTCTCTTTCTCTCTCTCTCTGTCCGTCCTTCCCTCCCTCCCTACTTTCCTCCACTCACCTCCCTACCCCCAACTCCCAAATAATTTGACAGAAAATCCCATCTTTTATACCTTTCCTCTCAATTCTTTGATTCCCTAGGCTGGGGACCTGATACACTGGACTGAAGTGACTCTTACTGCACTTTAAACTGGACATTACTATAATCTTACTAATAATATTCTTTACTACCCATTTTACAGTCCCAGCCCAGTACATAACTGCATTTATTATGTTAATTTTTTATTTTTCTTTTTTCATCTTGAACATTTTCTTTGTCTTTATCTTATAATATTGAGAATTTTAAGTAATAATATGTCCACATCCATTTTTAATAGAATGGTTATTTTATATTCTTAGTTTCTCTCATTTTGTTCAGATTGTGCATTAACAGAATACTGTAATACTTAACTAAACTAAACCAGGATTGGTGGGTATATGCCTATTATATGCCAATATCAGTTTTTTTTATTTTCTATATTCTATGTTTACATTCCAAAGGCTTTCCCCTTTCCCAGTTCCCACCCACCATAGTTCCCATAGTTCCTCTCCCCCCCCCAACTGTTCCCCAATCATTCCCCCTGCCCCCTCGGTTTCTTTACTAAACTGGGGGCATATACTCAGAGGATTCCCCTGCATGCAATAAGGACACATGCTCCACTATGTTTATAGCAGCCTTGTTTATAATAGCCAGAAATTGGAAGGAGCCCAAATATCCCTCAAAGGAGGAATGGATACAGAAAATGTGGTATATTTATACAATGGAATACTACTCAGCAATTAAAAATAATGAATTCATGCAATTTGTAGGTAAATGGTTAGACCTGGAAAATATCATCCTGAGTGAATTAACCCAATCACAAAAGAATGCACATGAAATGCAATCACTGATAAGTGGATATTAATGAGCCCAGAAGCCCTAAATACTCAAGACACATCCATTTTTAATAGAATGGTTATTTTATATTCTTAGTTTCTCTCATTTTGTTCAGATTGTGCATTAACAGAATACTGTAATACTTAACTAAACTAAACCAGGATTGGTGGGTATATGCCTATTATATGCCTATAATCACATCTTTTTTTTTTTTTTTTTTTTTTGGTTTTTGGTTTTTGGAGACAGGGTTTTTCTGTGTAGTCCTGGCTGTCCTGGAACTCACTCTGTAGACCAGGCTGGCCTCAAACTCAGAAATCCGCCTGCCTCTGCCTTCCAAGTGCTGGGATTACAGGCATGCACTACCACGCCTGGCCTATAATCACATCATTAAAACATCTGAAACAAAAGGATTGAGAATTTTGAGTTATCCTGAGCTATATAGTGAGACTGCCTTTAAAATAGAAAGAAGGAAGAGGGAGGAAAGAAAGGCCAACCAAGCAAAGTCAAAAAAATAAAAGAGGCTGGGCGGTGGTGGCACACGCCTTTAATCCCAGCACTTGGGTGGCAGAGGCAGGCGGATTTCTGAGTTCGAGGCCAGCCTGGTCTACAAAGTGAGTTCCAGGACAGCCCAAACTACACAGAGAAACCCTGTCTCGAAAAAAAAAAACAAAACAAAAAAAAAAAACAAAAAAAAAAAGAAAGAAAGAAAGAAAAGAATACTTCCTAAGTATGTACCTTCCAGATGTCCAAGAGTACACATTTGGATGTATACAATATCTATTAATCCTTTACTAATGGTGTCCATTTGGTAAGGTGGTTTATAGATTTCTTCAATGTATAGTTGCAAGAGTTGTGTTGTTGTTTGTTTTGGTTTGGTTTGGTTTTCAGTTGCAACTAACAAGTATTCCATGGGATGGTATTTTAAGTCGATACATCTGTCCTGCTACTTGTCACTCATGCTCCCCTTGACTTAGTATTTACTCTCGATTCTTTTGATAACATTGGTATATTGATCATTATATATCAATATTGATAGTGTTTGGCTGATTATCTACCAGTCACATACTCCCACTTCCTTATCAGTCAGCAGTTGACTTCTTGTGTTCTGTGTGTTTGTTTGTGGCAGGGTCTGTGTAACTTTGGCTGTCCTGGAGCTTCTCTATGTAGACCAGGTCAGCCTCACAGAAATTCACTTGCCTTGGCTTCCCAGGGACTGGACTTGAAGGTGTGTGCCACCATGCCCCACTAGTAGTTGACTTTTTTTTTCTTTCTTTCTTTTTTTTTTTTATAACATTTATTTTTTTATAGTCCAGTTGCTACCTCATTCCTGGTTCGCCCTCCCACAATTCTTCATCCCATTCCTCTATCCTCTTGTCTCCAGGAAGATGTCCCCATTGCCCCCACCCCTGCCAGGCCTCACCACTCCCTGGGGCCTCAAGTCTCTTCTCTCACTGAGGCCAGACCAGGCAGTCTCTGCTGTATATGTGTTTTTAAAATCTTACCCTACTTGGGAGGCAGAGGCAGGTGGATCTCATGAGTTCGAGGCCAGCCTGGTCTACAGAGTGAGTTCCAGGACAGCCAGGGCCACACAGAGAAACCCTGTCTTGAAAAACAAAACAAAACAAAACAAAACAAAACAAAACAAAACAAAAAATCTTAGCCAACTTCATGTTTTTTCTTTCTCCACATCTTTCTGTGTCTGTCTCCCTCTTTCTCTCTTACACACACACACACACACACACACACACACACACACACACACACGGTTGTGTTTACCATCTACTCCTGGGCATGAGGTCTACCTGGATTGTGATTGATACACCAAAAATATACACTACAAAAAAATTGAATTTTCAACAGATGTTCTGGTTATATTGGATAGCTGCATTTAGAATGAAGGAAAATAGACACATTTCTAGCACTGTGCCCAAAACTAAACTCCAAATGGATCAAATACCTCTCAGTATAAGGCCAAAAACACTAAACCTTAGAGAAGAGAAACTAAGGAATAGGCTTGAACTTATTGACACAGGGAAGGACTTTCTGGACAGAACACCATTAGTATAGGCAATAAGAAGAACAAGGAATAAATGGGACCTCATGAAGCTACAATCTTCTGCACATCAAAGATCACCATCATTTAAGCAGAGAAGTAGTCTATATAATGAGAAAAAAAAACTTTACCAATTAAACATTAGGAAAACAAATAACCCAATTTTAAAATGGGGGTATCGAAGTAATTGGTTTTCAAAACCCGAAACAGAAATGACTGAAAAATACTTATAGGAATGTTCAACACCCTTACCATAAGGGAAATGCAAATAAAAATACCTTGAGGTTTCATTTTACCCTAATCAGAATGCCCAAAATAATTAAACAAATTACAGCACATGCTGGTATGAGAGGAAAGGGAACACTCATTCATTGCTGGTGGGAGTGAGAAGCATTGCAGCCACAGTGAAAATCTGGGTGGAGACTCCACCAAAATCTGAAGATTTAGCCCCACAGGATACTGCTTGGCATATAACCAAAAGGTACTGCATCTTACCTGTTCATCCATTTTCACTGCCTCTCTATTCATAATTGCCAAAAATTAGATACAGCCTACTCATGAATGGATAATGAAAATGTGATAGGTTTACCCGATTGAATATTATTCATCTGTTAAGAAAAAACATGAAATTTGTAGGTAAATGGATGGAATTAGACAGTACTTCTGAGGGTAGTAATACAGGCCCCATTACTTTTTCTTTTTTCTTCCTTTCTTTATTACTTCTCTCTCTCTCTCTCTCTCTCTCTCTCTCTCTCTCTCTCTCTCTCCCTCCCTCCCCTCCCCCTCTCTCTCCATCTCCCTCCTCTCCCTCTCTCCCTCTTCCTCTCTCTCTTCTTCTCCCTCTCTTCTTCTCTCCCTCTCTCCCCTCTCCCTTTCTCCCTCTCTCCCTCTCTCTCCCTCCCTCCCTCCTTCCCTCCCTCCCTCCCTCCATCCTCCCCCCCCCTTTTTTTAAGACACAGTCTCACGGTATAGCCTTGACTGGTCTGGAACTGGATGTGTAGATCAGGGTGGCCTCAGAGTCACAGAGATTATGTGCTGTGCTCCTCCAGGTCTGGTATAAAGGTGTGTGCTACCGTGCCCAGCCAGCAGTTGACATTACCTAGAAGCAAAGCTCTCTTTTCGTCTGGATGAACCATGGACTCATGGATTCATGCTTTCCTCCACTTCTGCTCAGAAGCATATAATTCATTAATGGCTTTCATGATTTTCATGCCTATGTTCTCCTATATCTGGCCTGTGGTCGCTTTCTAAGTTGGGTCTCCTTTGCTTTGTGGTTTGCTTTTTATGTAAACACTTTAATGCTCTGTCATAACAGGCTCTAATCCAAACTTTAGCCTTTTCTAGCACCAGTCCTAAGATGAGACATTTCATTGAATAGTCTCTCTGAGGAGGGTAATCCTGGAAACCATGGTTTGGGTTCTTTGGTACTTTGAATCCATGTCTTAACAGCGTCCCTCTCATCTAACTGAGGTCTCTGCCCACTTGCCATTTTAAGAGGGTCAAAAATTATACTTTATCCTTTATAACTAATGTCAAAACATTTGAAACCTCTTCCATCAGATTTTTTTTCAATCCTGAAAATATAAATAAGTTACCAGTTTTCAGTCTTTTGTGTAATGATGCTTACTTAGGTGCTAGGTACCAGATGAGTTTGTAAGCCTCCTTTTCTGTGTTAGAAACAAAAAGGGTGTAAACCACGAGGTAGAATCTGGGTAGGGGAAATAAATTGAAAGATGTTTCTTTCTAGGTCATTAGCAACATTAGTCTCACTTTTGCCAGTTTTTAACAAATGTGTTTTTCTTTTATTTTTGGATTGTATTATCAGTATCAGTTCAAAATAGAACTTAACTCATCTGGCATGAATTACTTCATATGAAATGTACTATGATACTTTGCTCAGAATGTACAGCATCCAAAGTGAAATTGTGCAACTTAAAAAATATTAGCTTTTTTATCTTTTCTAAGATACAGTAACATGCTCAGTAATCACAAGCAAAACTTTGGCATTAAACTTTTTTGATAACATGTTTCCAAAATTATCCAGCTAGATAATATGAGCCTTGACTTTTTTTAAAGTAATGATTAAAAATATGACTGATATATTTTATTGCTTATATGAAATATATGTATCTTAAGTTGTTTTATTTATGTCTAAATCTTTTTAAGTTTTTAAAAAATGTTTTGTGTTTCTAAATCAATAAAGACATTTAGTGTATCAGCAGACTAGTTACAATTAAAGAGATGGAGTTGGGATTAATGAGGGTTATTTGGGGAGGTAAGATAAAGAATGAAAAAGGAAAAGACATAGAAACCATCAGATACTGTTTTGTGTTGTTTCTATCTCAGTGGACATACAGTTGAACTGTGGAGGCAAACCCAAATTTCAGGAGCACGTTTCCCAAAGTGCTGTTTAAATACTATTCCATGAAATAGATGACTGAACTCTGAGCAACAAGTGTATTATCAAGTTTATAAAACTCTTAAGTAGACACTTGAAAACTAAGAACCAAGAAAAGGGGCAATCTGGGCAAAAATTTGGGGAAAAGAAACAAAGCTATGAGGCTTTTTTGATCAATTAAGGCTTGTCATATTCTAGATATTGTGTCAAAAGTTTGGTAGTGCTTTCTCTCATTCCATTATATTTAACTCACATCAGTTAATCTCATTTTAGTCTCTGTTACATTCCTATTTTACAGAAGATACTAAAAGCCTACCCCAGGACAGTTAAAGGGTTTGGCTTTGTCTGTCTTAAAGAATGAGATATTAAACATATGCTATAGGACTACAAAAGTTACACTAGTATGCGATTTGCCTGAGTTTAAAAGGGGATGTAAAAGTGGTAGTTGAGAATTGAGAAGCACAGTCAAACATGTATCATATCAGGATTTTAGAGTGAAAGAAACCAGGAAGTTGTTGGGGTCTATACATTTCCTTTGTTTCTGTTGTTGTTTTGTGGGTGAGTGTTTTTTGTTTTGCAATAGGGTCCAATTATTCTGGCTTTGTACTAGCCTTGTTTTTCAACCATCTGAGCCTACAGATTAAGGCCATGCTATCATATCTGATGAGCCTGTACATTTGAATAAATGATAATGAAGCACTTGGGAGGTTAATTTGAGGAAATATGAAATTTTCATATCATATCATATTTCATTTCATATCATAGAACAACTCTTCAGTGATTAAGGAGTCATCTGGAGAACTGAAGAAATAATAGGTTTCTGAACTATCTCTAGGCAAGAACAGGTGGAACAGAGGAGAAAATTACACTATCAAGTAAATTGTGCTCATTCTGGAATATCTGAAACATGTAGGGAAAGAAAGTAAGAGGTCAGAAAAAAAAGTCTTCTTGGAATCAAGAATTTTTTTAAAAGATAAATTTCTTTTATGTATATGAGTACACTGTTGCTATCTTCAGACACACAAGAAGATGGCATTGGATCCCATTACAGATGGTTGTGAGCCATCATGTGGCTGCTGGGAATTGAACTCAGGACCTCTGGAAGAGCAGACGGTGCTCTTAACAGTGGAGCCATTTCTCCAGCCCAAGAATTTTTCTTAATTAAAATAATTATCTTCCACATAATTCTATGTAAATAAATTCTTGATAGTTGTTATTTCTTGTTATGTAGATATTAAAATAACACTGAGATGAATGTTTTTTGAGGGGGCATCACAAATATTGGTTCCTTCAAGAAGAAGACAATGCTGTTCTACCTTTCTCACTAAGAAATGAGGAATAGCCAACTACAGAAACTGGTTTGCTGATTGTGTGATGAGCATCATGCAGTCTCACCCCAGAGACAACTTCTTAGACCTTAGTCAAGTGACATGATAGAGACATAGAAAATTTGGGCTATTTATAAATTCTGTATTTATTTATTTTGTTCACTTGATAATTTGTAGCAATGCAAGTATCCATATGAGTACTTATAATGGTGAATATTGCTGTCCATTTGTGCCTTCCATTTTCAAATGAGAATAAGCATATTGTCAGGATGCTGAATTTTAAGACACCTTGATATTCTTTATAAATATGTCTTACAGGGGAAACTATCACTGAAAAAATGTCACATGCTTTATAGGAGATATTTAAATTGAAAATGGCTTCTGAGAACACACTCCCAAACTTCTAGAACATCAAAGGTCGTTTCTGAAATATTGACTCTCAAAGGCTAACAAGAAGTGCAACAAAAACTGTGTGTCCACAGGCAGTATTTATATATTTGTATATCTACACACACATATTAACAACTGGGAAGGAAAAATTAGCAAAATGAAACAGGGTAGGGTTTGGAAAGGGACTTGGGAGAAGGGCTAGGGAGGGAAGGGAGAAAGTGATATAATTATATTTTCACTAAAATGTGTAAGAACAATAATTTTAAAAAATACAAAAAAAAAACCCTTAAACACAAGAAAGATTATTATTATCAAGGAAGGGAAAAAGTCTGATCTTATTTTTAATTGATCGCTTTACTTCTGTGCTACTGTCTCCCTTCAACAGTTGTTTGCTAAGCTCATACCTGCTATCTTCCTAAAGGTTACATGTACGAGTATAAGGGAGAAGAGGGTTAAGCTGAATGAAAACTCGGGAACCCTAAAAATTGCCATCCGTGAGCTTTGTAACCTTAGTAGGTCATTTGGTCTCTCTAATCTGATTATTAATTTGCACAATGAAATAGACATTCAGGTTTATAGTACCATCTACTGAATTATTTTTATTATACCATGCTAATTATATCCAATTTTAAATGTATTTAAATTTTAATTATGTATTTAAATTTTAAGTATATATTTAATTATATATTTAAAATTTAAATATATACAAATTCCCACCCAAGTAATTATTCAGTGAATATTATTCCAAGTGCTGTCAAATGCATACATCATACTAATTGGAACAGTGTATATTGTAAAATTTACTGCATGATATGTATTCATAGGCCATGTTTAATTGTAAATAAATGCTAGTTTCTTTGGTGTATATTTATAATTAAAGTTGAAATTTTGACCTTTCAGGTTAGTTTGCTGTTAGCTTTTCTATCAGGAATTCTAGGGAAATATAATTTACTTAATAAAACTACTAAAGACCTGGGCACAGTGGTCTTTATTTTTAGCAGTAGTGAGACAGAATCAGGTAGAGGCCAGTCTGGAGTAGCCGGTTTACATAGTGAGTTCCATGCCAGCCAAGACTATGTAGAGAAACCCTATCTCAAAGGAAGAAAAGAAAGAAAAAGATCTCATGGGTCATCTAACAGTATTAATACACTTTTTTGCATTAGATAAATAATAAAATTTTATTCTGAATTTTTACACTAACCTTAGCAGACAGTGAAAAGCATTAAAAATTACCATTGACTCTAGTGGTTCACAAAATAACATTCTTAGATTTATGAGGAACTAATTTTAAAGTGATTTGTTGTGCTCGAAAGGGAACAGACCTGAAGCTTGTGTGCCGCTTCCTGTCTCTGACGGGTTGCACCCTCTTGTCCTCAAAAGTTAGGAGTTATCCTAATAGTATTTCTCACAGTGTTCAGCATTTTACCCTCATTCCTAAGTTTTCTTAATGATTCTTTAAGCCAAAGAATTCTCAAACAGTAATCTAATAGATGAAACATGAATTACTTGTGTTTTTAGCATAAATGGTGCTATGCCAGTAACCATATATGTTAGTTTGTACTGAACAATTCATTGATTCTGACTTAAAAACTATTAGTTGATGAGCAAAAGTTGCTTTAAAAAATCTCCTGGATATAAAAGGTGCCAAAACACCAATAAATCATCATACTCTGATATTGAAACTATTGTTCAGATTCAGTTTTTCTTAATTACAGTGATAAAATAGACAACAAATTTTAGTTCCATGTGTGTAACAAAAATTTAGGTTACTAATTTTTAAGGATATATGGATTAAAAACAGTAAATCTAAGTGACAGGTGTGTAAGGATGCATCACAGTTCAAGTCAGTCAAGCTACAGAATATGTTGCATTTTTAAAGTGTAAGCTTTTTTTTGTTGTTGTTGTTGTTTTGTTTTGTTTTGTTTTTTTGAAGACAAGGTTTCCCTGTGTAGCCCTGGCTGTCCTGGACCTGGACCTCACTCTGTAGACCAGGCTGGCCTCGAACTCAGAAATCCGCCTGCCTCTGCCTCCCAAATTCTGGGATTTCTCTCCCTTATATTTCTCTTTTTCACTTTGCCTCCTTACTGTTCTGATTCTCTTTATGTTTTGATGATGTGTAGCTTTTTAAATCTCAGTTTCCTGCTGTGGACTTCAGATCCCTTCCCAGCCGGGTGACAGCACTGGCAAGGACATTGTTTTGACTGCCACTGTTTGTTCACCTGGGCTGCTCTCAGCATTTCTGTGACTGAGTTTCCTGCTGTGGAGGCTCTACCCTATCCTCTTGTGGCAGGTGCTTCATGACTAACGAGCTATAAATATTTACTAAATAAACATGCTATTTACTTCAAACAATTTAGCTCTTTGTTTTAAAAATAATACAAATGTACTTTCATCTACTTTCCCCTCTTCAGATGTCACCTTCTTCGCCAGTTATACTCATGGCATTGGTTCCTGGAACACACTAGATACCCCAAGAAAATAGTGTTAAACGAATAAATGGATATGTATGTCTTTAGTCATCTTTTCTAGTTTGTACACCAATTTTACAAGCTCTCTAGATCACCATATGCTTGCTAATAAGATAACTAGATATGTCTCTGAGATCATTTATAATGGAATATAAACTCTGGATTCAGAGTTCAGTTTTAAGATTTATTAACTTTGAACAAATTCTTAACCTTTTTGTACTTCAGATTTGTTCCTCTATATACAGAACATACTAATAATGGTATCTATCTTTGAGGGTTTTTGGAAGGATGTAATGAAATAATGTAGTTAAAAATGAAGGATTTAGAACTGGAGATATGGCTTGGTGGTTACAAGCACTAGTTGTTCTTTCAAAGGACCTGCATTCAATTTCCAGCACCCATATAATGGCTCACAACAATCCGAGGGGATCCAAAGCCCAGTGGGCATTGCATGCACATAGTATACAGACATACACACAGAAAGAACCCTTGTCTATGTAACCTTACAACAGAGGTTAAAACAGTAAGAACGAATACAGGTAGAGGCAGGTTTGGACTCTAGCCCATACTCAGACAGTGTTCCACAAGCTTTAACTGTTATAATGAACTCCTTTACACATTACCCATATTTTAAAATTGTCAGGTTTTCCTGTCTTTTAAATCTAAATATCTGTTCTTTTTCAAGATCATATGGATGTTTTATATACATTTAGATGTATATATTCCTCAGGCAGCTCATTTTTGGCTTATGCACTATACTAGAAACCAAATGAACTCCAAAGGGAAGTAAAAATAGAGTTCATGGCCTCAGTATAAGGAGAAAATTTCTCTTGTTGAAATGCCCTCAAAAACATTTTAAGAAATTTATTGCTGCATTTATACACTGAACAAATAAATACCAGGTAATACACCAGGTAGTACACAAGCGTTGGTACACCCCATGTCTTAGTCAGGGTTTCTATTCCTGCACAAACATCATGACCAAGAAGCAAGTTGGGGAGGAAAGGGTTTATTCAGCTTTCACTTCCACACAGCTGTTCATTACCAAAGGAAGTCAGGACTGGAACTCAAGCAGGTCAGGAAGCAGGAGCTGATGCAGAGGCCATGGAGGGATGTTCCTTACTGGCTTGCTTCCCCTGGCTTGCTCAGCCTGCTCTCTTATAGAACCCAAGAATACCAGCCCAGAGATGGCACCGCCCACAAGGGGCCCTCCTTCACTTGATCACTAATTGAGAAAATGCCCCACAGCTGGATCTCATAGAGGCACTTCCCCAAGTGAAGCTCCTTTTCCTATGATAACTCCAGCCTGTGTCAAGTTGACACACCAAACTAGCCAGTACAATTGACCCCTTGTCAACTTGACACACCAACATATCACTATTAAGCCTCAACCCTTTCTTATTCATCCCCAAGATCTCAATAATGTAAAAAGTCCCACAGTCTTTACATATTAAAAGTTCAATCCCTTTAAAATGTCCAATATCTTAAAATTCAAAGTCTTTTAAAAATTCAAGTCTCTGAACTGTGGGCTCCACTAAAATACCTTCTTTCAAGAGGGAAAAATATCAGGGCACAGTCACAATCAAAGGCAAAACTCAAACTCCAAAGTCTGGGATCCAACTCACGATCTTCTGGGCTCCTCCAAGGGCTTGGGTCACTTCTCCAGCTCTTCCCGTTGTAGCACACACCTTGTCTGTATATGTGTGCCAGCTGCTTACATACTCAAACACTGCTGCTGCTTACTCTTTGGAGGGTTGAGCATATACTGGAGCATGCTTTGCAAGCGCTCACTATTGAAGTTCAACACTTCAGTCCTGGGCCATCAATTACAACTGAGGGTACACTTTCACCAATGGCCTTCCGTGGTCTCTCAGCGTACCAAGCCTCAGCTGTTCTTCATGAATATAGCTACTGAGATTAAGAATAACAACATTCTGGGTGACTCTTACACAGTACCAAGTCCTGCTACAGCACGAGGCACAACCTTGGCTATCTGGAACACACTCTCTGTGCTCTCAGAAAACACATCCCAGAAGATTTCACCTCAGTGATGCTGGTCTCTTCTTACTCACCGCTAATTTCTTAGCTCCAGCTAACCAGCATCAATAGTCCCAGTAACACAACGGCTCACTTTAGTGGTTCTGGTATCTTGTTACTCACAGCTGATTCTTCAGCCCCAGCTAACCAGAACCACAGAGTCTTCATGGCCCTGATAAGAGTCTTTAATGGTTATTCCTCTGAAATTTCACAAGCCAGGCCTCCATCTTCTGCACTGTACTCAAGTTGTCTTTCAATAATGCTCTAAGGCAGTTATCACAATCTCATAAAAATGTGGACGGCTTTATCTGTTCCAGGAATTTCAGTCATTTTTGCCATTTTGAGTCTTTTAGTAATCCATGAAGCCCATGATTCATTAGGTGTGGAAATTTTGGTAAATTAATAATCATCACTTTCCTATTATTTTTAGGCATTCCAGAAACCAACCAGACTCATTTTGATTTGTTCACAAATCAAAATCTTTCTTTTTCAAGATCATATGGATGTTTTATATACATTTAGATGTATATATTCCTCAGGCAGCTCATTTTTGGCTTATGCTCTCTTATAGAACCCAAGAATACCAGCCCAGAGATGGCACCGCCCACAAGGGGCCCTCCTTCACTTGATCACTAATTGAGAAAATGCCCCACAGCTGGATCTCATAGAGGCACTTCCCCAAGTGAAGCTCCTTTTCCTATGAAATAAATACCAGGTAATACACCAGGTAGTACACAAGCGTTGGCACACCCCAGCTCTTACTTTATGAACTCACTAATCATTGAACTAAACAGAAGTCCTGGCCTCCATTTAATCCAGTGGGAGAAACAGATAAAAAAGAAAAGAAGAAAAGAAAGGAAAGGCTAAGATTACTAAAATCGTTCATGTGTTAGATGGTGACGGCATGGAGAAAGAAAGGCAATGATGACTGGACAGGGAGTGCAGATTCTGCAGGGTCCAGGAGATTGTCAGCAGCGGTCAGGGCAGGAAGGACGTGAGATCTGGGAGCAGACATTAGCTTCTCTGTAGAAGCATTCCAGGTAAAGAAACAATAAGCAGATCCCAGTAGATGGTACCATTCCTAGTGTATCTGAAGAGCAACAAGGAAGAGTAAGGCTTAAAATGAATAAAGGGAATGAGAGCAGGCTGCTGTAGTAATCCAGTGTAGATACAGGCTCACTCTTCTATGGTAGCAGTTGGAAAATTTGGAGGTATGGATATTCTGACAGTGGGTATTAGCCATAAATGATAAAAGAATGAGAGTTTGGAATTTGCCACACAAGTGGGGTTGCTCTTAGCAGACTACTTGCAATAGGAGAATAGAGTTTAGGCAGAAAGGTTAAATCTTATGTTTTGACTATGTTTGAGATGTCAAGTAGGCAACTGGCTTTTCATGACATTTTAGGAGAATTTGAAGTAGCAAGTCTAATGTTTTGGTAAACCACACTGGAAAGCAGGAGAGGAAGATTTCAGGAGGAAGTGAGTTTAAGCTGGAGCATAGATACTGGAAAAGGAGGGAAGGGGGGTTTATTAGAGAAAATAACCTAGACTCTCAGACTGTCCACTGACAAATCTCAGAGTTTCATTCATTTGCTCTCTTAGAATCCCCTCAGAGAGAAAGATTGGGTCCAGTAGAAAAGCAGAAATGAAAATAAATACCTTATTTCTAGAATAAACTTTTCCCCCTTTTTTGCAGACTGATTTTATGCTTGAATAAGTGATATCTTTAATTGTTTGGGTCATTACTTAAGACTTACTTAAACATGTCTCAATACCTTGATTCCTGAGAAAAGAAACCCTCAAAGTTGGTGTTCATACCTGTAGTCTATGGAGCTTTAAAAACACATGAAACAAATATTCCTTACTTTGTCATTTCTTGCCTACTGTTTGTAATTAATTTGGATTCTTGTAAGTTTTCTGTAATGTGTGTGGTTTGAATATATTGTGTGAATTATAACCTAGTTAACTTTGTACATTGGTTGTAATTTCTCCTTTTCCAGGGAACAAAGAAGGAAGAGATTGAAGGTGAAGAAGTATCTGGTTTGATTCAACCCGCAGAAGTATTTGCCCCCAAAAGCCTGGTGTTGGTATCCAGATTAGACTATCCAGAAATCTTTAGGGTAAAGAACTCACAGTCATCTTACCAATTTATAATATTGTGTAAATCTATTTTGAATGAACTAAGATGACCAGAGGGTTTTTTGTTTTGTTTTGTTTTTTGTTTTTTGTTTGTTGGGGTTTTTTTTTTACAATTTTTTTTAAATTTTCTATATTCTTTGTTTACATTCTGAAGGCTTTCCCCTTTCCCTGTTCCCCCCTCACCATATGTCCCATATGTCCTCTTCCACCACCACCACCACCACCACCACCACCCCCCCCCCCGCCTATTCCCCAATCACCACCCCACCATTTCTCTGCTCTATTCTGGTACTCTCCTACAAAACTGGATCCAATCCTTTCAGGACCAGGGTCCTCTCCTTCCTTCTTCTTGGGAATCTTTTGACTTGCTAATTGTGCCTTGAATATTCAGAGCTTCTGGGCTCATTAATATACACTTATCAGTGATTGCAGCATTTCATGTGTATTCTTTTGTGATTGGGTTAACTCACTTAGGATGATATTTTCCGGATCCAACCATTTGCCTACAAATTGCATGAATTCATTATTTTTAATTGCAGAGTAGTATTCCATTGTATAAATATACCACATTTTCTGTATCCATTCTTCCTTTGAGGGACATCTGGGCTCCTTCCAACTTCTGGCTATTATTAATAAGGCTGCTATGAACATAGTGGAGCATGTGTCTTTATTGTATGCAGGGGAATCCTCTGGGTATATGCCCAGGAGTGGTATGACAGGGTCCTCTGGAAGTGTCATGCCCAATTTTCTGAGGAACCGCCAAACTGATTTCCAGAGCAGTTGTACCATCTTGCAGTCCCACCAACAGTGTAGGAGTGTTCCTCTTTCTCCACATCCTCACCAGCACCTGTTGTCTCTTGAGTTTTTAATCTTAGCCATTCTGACTGGTGTGAGGTGGAATCTCAGGGTTGTTTTGATTTGCATTTCCCTGATGACTAATGATGTTGAACATCTCTTAAGGTGTTTCTTGGCCATCCGAATTTCTTCTGGTAAAAATTCTTTGTTTAGCTCTGTACCCCATTTTTTGATAGGGTTATTTGGTTCTTTGGGGTCTAACTTCTTGAGTTCTTTGTATATATTGGATATTAGCCCCCTGTCGGATGTAGGGTTGGTGAAGATCTTTTCCCAATTTGTTGATGGCTGTTTTGTCCTTCTGACTGTATCCTTTGCCTTACAGAAACTTTGTAATTTTATGAGGTCCCATTTGTCAATTCTTGATCTTAGAGCATAAGCTATTGGTGTTCTGTTCAGGAACTTTCCCCCTGTGCTCATGTCCTCCAGGGTCTTCCCCAGTTTCTTTTCTATTAGTTTCAGTGTATCAGGTTTTATGTGGAGGTTCTTGATCCACTTGGAGTTGAGCTTAGTACAAGGAGATAAGAGTGGGTCAATTTGCATTCTTCTGCATGTTGACCTCCAGTTGAACCAACACCATTTGTTGAAAAGGCTATCTTTTTTCCACTGGATGGTTGTAGCTCCTTTATCAAAGATCAAGTGACCATAAGCGTGTGGGTTCATTTCTGAGTCTTCAATTCTATTCCACTGATCTACTTGCTTGTTGCTGTACCAATACCATGCAGTTTTTTTATAAAAAAATTGTGTTCATTTTTTTTTTTTTATTGAAAACACTGTTAGATTGAATTAGTGATTCCCCAATAAGTTAAAATAAAATGTATGATATGAATAAGCAGATCTGTGTTAGGTGAAAGCAATCTCTGAATAAGTTACCATGACTATTCACACTTACAAGAGTATAATGTTTGCTTAAAAATAGATTTCATATTAATTAAATAAAAATAATAAACCATAAAAAATAATTTAATTAGCTTCAAGAAATTTAAAATGTACTCAGTGTAACAACTGTGAATGTTTATTACATTTGTGATGTTAAATTACACTAAGTAGGATTATGTGAGATTTAGATGTCTGATCTTGTCTTTAAACTACTGTTTAGAGCCAGGCCTGATGACCCAAGTTAGTAATTGTAGTATTTAAGAGGTAGAGACAAGAAGACCTTAAGTTCTGGGCAAGCCTGGCTGACACAGTGAGATACCACTTGTTTCTTTCCAATTTTCCCCCCATTTTTAATATTCAGAATTTTCAGATATAAAGATGTATAAATGTTTGTACTAATATACAAGTATAAAACTAGAAAATAAGATTATACATTATAGAATAAATAACAACCTCATTATTACAATGACAAATATGGCTCCTTTAGCATGTTTTTTGACATACTATTTAGTATATGTAATTTCTACATATTAATGACCATTACTAATTTTTTAGTCACAATTTCAATAAGCTAAAGGATTGAGATTATATGTTAGGATCAAGAAGGAATCAGAAAAGAGCTTGCTACACTAGTAAGAGATTTTGAACTTGTGTCCTCAGCACTCCTGTAAAAGTCAAGCACATGGCTGAGTCCCACAGGACAGGGAGATAGGAGGATTCCCAGAGCTCACAGGCAAGCCAGTCTGCTGAATCCATGGATTTCAGATTCAGTGAGAGACCCTGTCTTCAAAACGTCAGGTAGAAAGCTACTGAGGAAAACTGCTGGTGCCCTTCTCGAGCATCCCTGTGTACACATACTCACATTCACACCCCAAACAGAAAGAAGATAAAGAAAATGAAGATTGCATTTCATCTCATTTTACCACTTACTATCTTCTACACTCAGCGTGTTAATCTTGCTATCTTGCTATCTTACCTGTTTGCTGTCCTTTGTTAGTTTCTATCAGATAGGCTGGATCTATAAGAACCATATAACAATATCTCTTAATTTTTATCTTAAAATATGGAGTTTCCTAAAATAAGTTTAAAAACAACCAGGCAAACAATATAGAGAAAACAATTCAGCCTTACAAATTAGCCATAGTGGTTATCTAACCAGAGGGTACCTGTTTCACAAATTATGGCTTTCTGCTTTCTATAAACTTATCTTGGAAGTTCATTTGGGTGTTCTGGTCCTAGAGGAAAATTTAATAAACCTGTTTTGTTGCTTAAGATTTATTTCATGTTCAATGTAGTGTATAATTGACATGGCTCAAAGAGAAATTTTCCTAGCAGAGATGTCACAATTTATTTTTATTGACACTACCATGAAATGACCACATGCACCACTCTCTGCAGGCTTGCCTGGGTTTGATCTACACCGTGTACGTGGACAGCCTGAGTGTCTCCTTGGAAAGTCTCATCGCCAATCTTTGTGCTTGTCTTGTTCCAGCTGCTGGAGGGTCTCAGGTAAATAGAACATATTTATTCTGGGTGATTTAATTTATGATAAAAAAAGAAAGAATTCTTCAAATATTTTTGTTTTAGATAGGATCCTACTTTAGGTAAGCCTTTTCCCTATGATGTACCTTTCAGACACCTAAGATTTCATTGTTTTCATAGGTCAAGAGGCTGATTTCAAGGGCTTGAGAGATGGCTCAGTGGTTAAGAGAACATGGTGCTTTTCCTGAGGACCTGAGTTCAATTCCTAGCATCTATATCACATAGCTTACAACTCTCTGTAAGCCCAACTCCAGAGACCTCTGACCTCTGTGGCCACTTGTATCCATGTTCATGTACTCACCCCCAACCACATATACATAATTAAAGTAATAAAAATAAATCTTTAAATAAAAGAAGCTGATTTTCAGACTGAGTTCCCCTTCAGCTTGCATAATCAACAGACTATTTGATATAACTTCGAATCTACTTTTTAACTTTTTGGACATCTTTCTTTGTGTTTTTTTTGTTCTTGTTTTTTGGTTTTGGGGGGATTTTTTTCCGCCGAGAAAGGGTTCTCTGTGTAGCTCTGGCTGTCCTGGAACTCACTTTGTAGACCAGGCTGGCCTTGAACTCAGAAATCCACCTGCCTCTGCCTCCCAAGTGCTGGGATTAAAGGCGTGCACCACCACTGCCCGGCTGGACATATCTTTCTTTAGAAAGAATTTTTCAATATGTTTTTGCTACATTTTTATTTTTGTACATACACTTCAATTATATTAAGTAAAAAAAACTGACCAAAATTAGAAGACAAAATTAAGAAAACTTTGTGTAACATTGTAACTTCTTAAAATAGATTCCTTTTTCTCTATATCTTGATGTTTAAATAATTGTCTTGGAAGCAGAAAAATAAGATTCTTTGCTACCACGGTTTATTTATTTATTGTTTCTAGGTCAACCATCTTCAAAAGCACTGGAGCTAGGGATACAGCTCTGGTGAGAGAGCACAGGCTCATCATGTGTAAGGTCTTCCTATCACCTCCAGTGCCCAACGGAACAGAAGGCTTGTCTTATTAGACCTTAAAGACAATTAGTTGGCCATGTATTTTGCTTTTTATATATCGAGTAAGAGAAACAACCCTCTGAAAAGTCACACCACTTGTCCTTAAGTCTGCCAGAAATGTTAAAAAGTGTGTGTGTGTGTGTGTGTGTGTGTGTGTGTGTGTGTGTATGAATGCTGGTTTCCAAGGAATTCATAGGCAGCAGATCCTTGCTGTTAGTTACTTGCAAGCCTCCTAACATGGATGCTAGGAAGTAAGCTTGGATTCTCTGAAAGACAACCATACTCTTAACTGAGCCATCTCTCCAGCCCCTGCAAAATGTGAAAGTTTAAAAAGAAAAGATGTTACATATAGGGTAATTAACATTTTAACTCTCTTCTTTCTTAATTTCTTTTGTCTTAAATTACCTCCTCTCTTCTTTTTTCCTTCTTCTTTTCCTCCTCTTCTTCCTTTTCTCCTCTTCCTCTATGGTGTTCTAAGGACAGAATCTTAAAATTGGCTTTTTCCTCTCAGGCCTTTGCATAGAAGAAGCAGATGGTTTTGTTAACATATGTTAACATAGTTTTGGTCAGTTATAATTGTTAGTGATATTTGTGTCTTATCTACTGAGGTTTCAACTTCCATGGGATGAATTGTCTGATGTCATTTTGATCTGTACACAGCATAACTTATATGTTTTAGGTTATATGTTTCTGTTTCTTATTGTCTCTTATGACTTTATATATGTTTCTCTCATTCTGCAGAAGCTATTTTCCTTGGGTGCAGGAGACAGACAACTGATCCAGACTCCTTTGCATGACAGCCTTCCTGTCACAGGCACTAGTGTGGCTCTTTTATTTCAACAATTAGGTATGTCTTATCCTGGGTTTTAAAATATCTTCTTATAGAAGCCTGTGGCTGGAAAAAAATAATTTAAGTTTGTATCATCTGACATGATAAGGGAAATATAAAGAAACAGCTTATTGTTTCCATAAAGACTTAATTTTGTGTCACTCACTGGCATAGTTTGGATATATGGAAGCAAGTTGCATCAAAGAGAGGGGATAGATGAAGGACACTCTGCATTTACTGCCTGGTATAATTAAGGACGGAGATAGGCACATAAGGTGTCCAGCTTGTCAAAACAATGTGACTACATATTTGAAGAGATAGAGAGTTCTTTGCTAATTAGAATATGAAAAGCTTACATTGGTTATAGTTTGGTTCCTTTTTAACATTAAGTTCATTTCAAGGCATTTACCCATGGCAAATGATAATGCACATTCATAAAAATATTTGTACATGAATATCCACAGCCACTTTATGCTAGTAAAAACTTGAAAGCAGATAGGGAATTAATAATGCACATATACTAAATTCTGTCGTCTATCCTCATGATGGGATATATAATCTGAAAGAATGAATTATTGAGACATCCAACATAGAGTAACATAAAAATAATTGTTATTGAATGAGAAACATCACATAAAAATGAATATTTTATGATTTGCTTTCTTAAATTGCAGTCTAGTCTGGTGGTAAAAACAGCTCTTCGACTACATTGTTGGTGGAAAGATTAAAGATTAAGATTAAAAGTCATAAGGAAACCTTTTGTGGTAATGAGTTTTGTAAATAAATATATCAAATTCTTAACTGAAAATACCTTAAAAAATGTGTGAATGTTTGTAGCATCCTTAAACAAAATTTAAAAAACTAGACACAAATGTCTGTTATGGATGGATTTATTAATACACCTTACAGTATATTCACTCAGTGGCAAATTATTCAGGCATACAAAGGAACATGGTATTGATACATGTTGTATCATGGATGTACTTTGAAACTATGCTATGAAAGAAGCCAGTACAAAATCCATATATAGTATGATTCTGTTTATATCTAAAGTCCAGGATATGCAAATCCATATAGACAGAATCTAAAATAATAGTTTCCAGAGGCCAGGATAGGGTAATAAGAGGTCCAGGATTTCTCTTAGATGACAAAATTGTTTTGGTTTAGATATTAATAGTAGTGTATGTCTTTGTACTAAACCACTGAATTGTATACTTCTAAACAGTAAATTTTGTAATCTCAATATTCAAAAAGCTAAGACAGAAAGATTGCCACAAGTAGTTTAATGCCAGCTTGAAATACAAATTGGAATTACTCTGCTTAAAAAAAGGGAGTGGGTAATTGTGGAAACACAAAACAGGACATTTCATAATACATAAACTATATACATGTGTCAGTAAAGATAATATTACTATGTTTTTGTAAAACAGCTAAGGAATCATCTTGTAGCTACTTGAACTGAGGGTTGGTACAATTGGAGTTTTGAAATTTTAATTACAATTAATCAAAAGCCAGCATTTCAAAAAAATTATCTTTGAAAACTTCATACATGTACAAAATGTGTCTTAGACATGTCCACCCTCTGCTCCCTCTCCTGAATCCCCAGCTCCTACCATCTGTCCCCCTTCTAACGTCATCTCTGCTTCTCACAAGTTTTACTTTTTACTCACAGATCAGTTAGTGCTGCTCATATACTAATAGGTGTGGGGTTGTCCACGGGAGCATGGGAAACCTATCAATAGCCACACTCCTAAAAAACCATGGCTGATCTTCCTCTAAGAGTCATCAGCTACCAACACATCCTGAGCAGGGATGTGGCCTTACCAAGGCTTGCCTAGCACATGTTGAAATTTTATTTACTTATTTTTATTTTTAATTTTATTATTATTTATATACTTTACATCCTACTCATGGCCCCATTCCCAATCACCCCTTCCAAAATCCTTCCTCTCTCCCCCTGCCCTTCTCTGAGTGGGTGGAGTTCCCCCTTGGGTATCTCCTTACCTGGCACTTCAGTTCTTCTGAGGCTTGGTGCTTGTTTTTTTCTTGTTGTATGTATGGCTTTTTTGTTTGTTTGTTTGTTTTTTCCTGTTGTATGTTTGTTTTTTAAACCATGTTGGAATTTTTATCTGACAGTCGTTCACAGCTCCTGTGTAGGAAGACAACCGCTGCTGTGGGTGCACATGTGCGGTAGTCATGCTGTGTCCAGGGGACATTTCACAGTACTCCCTATCTTCCAGCTCTTACATTCCTTACTGCCCACTTTTGAAATGTGTCTGTGCCTTTGAGGAGTGGTGCAAAGGGCTGACATTGATGACCCATCAGTGACTGGGCACTCAGGGTTGCTTGTTCGCATCACTTTGACCAGAAGTGAATTCGACATTAACTGCCACCTGCTTCACTAAGAATCTTCTATGACCACAGCTGGGAACAGCACAGATCTATGAATATAAACAAATATTTAGAAGGCACTTTAACAATATGACCATTTAGAAAAACAATATCAAGGGACTCTCCTTGAAGCCTGTGAATTCTCTAGCTGTGGATTCTGCTGATGTTTATTGTAGCAGGCATGGATTCACTCCTATTTGAGCTGATCTTGAAGTCCAAGTCTAAAAACAAAAACAACAAAATACAGTGAGAGATATCATATGACACCATTCCAGGGGAGTATGAGGAAACATTTACTTATCTAAGATAGAGAACCAGTGATAGACCAAAGGACAGATATCACCAAAGCCTAACTTAATGAACCAGTGAGTACTATTTATTGGTACTGCTTACACAAGTAGAAGTGAGGGTTATTTACAGGAGCAGGAAGGACTCAGAGGTACCTGCATCACTAATTGCCCACTCCAGCATGGGTGACAGCTCATGAAAACTGAAAACCTGGAGCACATTGTGTATACTACAAACAAATCATCGTGGTGAAGAGGTCCTTTCTGAGTAGGTCAACTGTTCTTTGCTTCTTTCAGTCAGTTTCACTTGTATCATGCTTCTTCCAGGCAGCTTAGCTGATTCCAGTTTCTCTTACTGGTCTTTACTGCTTATATATCCCTGGAGAGAGAGGGGCCCAGTGAATCAAGTCATTTTCAGTGACTTTCTGAAATTATTGAGTTGTTTACTTCCTGAGCTTAAGGCTCCTTCTGGTAGAATGGTATATCTGACCTCCCCTTGAAACATCCTGCTGTCTTACCTTCCTTTTTCCATCCTTTATCTTAGAGAAGGTCCTTTGTAGAATGGATGTTTTCACCTTTCCTTAGAAACATCTGTTGTCTCACACACTCTTAACAAGCTTCCCTCCCAGACGGGAGGGTTTAATCCTGGAGAAAATGGCTACATAGTACTGGGAATAATAAAATACATGATGTGAAAGAACAGGGAGAGACACTGGAATCTGAAAGTTAAAGTGGAGGTGGGGAAAGAAGTACAGGGTGGGCAAACCAAACCTACATATACATGAAGAAGCCTTATAAAACTCTGCTATTGAGTCTCTCTCCGGTGACTGTCCAAGGTGGGTATAGCCAGGAACACAGGCAGCACAGGAGTGGCAGAGCAGCTGGGACAAGGTCCTTCCAGGCTCCATCTGCACCCAGGAGCTGGGCTGAGCCACAGCCATCTGTGCCAGGGGAGAGCTGGTCTCCCAGGGGTGCTGAGACAGGCTTGCAGGCCCAGTGGTGGGACAAGCTCTAGCCAGAGACAGCGGGAACAACACCAGAGATAACCAGATGGCAAAAAGGCAAACAGAAGAACATTACCAACAGAAACAAAGAAGACATGGCATCATCCAAACCCAGTTCTTCCACAACATCAAGTCCTGGATACCCCCAGTATACCAGAAAAGCAAGATTTGGATTTAAAATCACAGTTCATGATATGATAGAGGACTTCAAGAAGGACATAAATAACTCCCTTAAAGAAATACAGGTGAACACAGGAAAACAGGTAAAGGAATTAAGCAAAACCATCCAGGATCTAAAAATGGAAGTTAAAAAAAAAAATAAATAAAGAAATCACAAAGGGAAACAACTCTGAAGATAGAAAACCTAGGAAAGAAGTCAGGAGTCATAGATGAAAGCATCACCAACAGAATACAAGAGAGAGACGATAGAATCACAGGTGTAGAAGATACCATTAAAAAAAAATGATACAACAACCAAAGAAAATACAAAATGCAAAAAGCTCCTAACCCAAAACATCCAGGAAATTCAGGGCACAATGAGAAGACCAAAACTAAGGATTATAGATATAGAAGAGAGTGAAGATTTCTAGCTTAAAGGGCCAGTAAATGTCTTCAACAAAATTATAGAAGAAAACTTTCTTAACCTAAAGAGAGAGATGCCCAAGAACATACAAGAAGCCTACAGAACTTCAAATAGATTGGACCGGAACAGAAATTCCTCCCATCACATAATAATCAAAACACCAAATGCACTAAACAAAGAAAGAATATTAAAAGCAGTAAGAGAAGAAGGTCAAGTAACAGATAAAGGCAGGCCTATCAGAATTACACCAGACTTCTCCCCAGAGACTATGAAAGCCAGAAGATCCTGGGTAGATGTCATACAGACCCTAAGGGACCACAAATGCCAGCCCAGGCCTCTCATTTACCATGGACAGAGAAACCAAGATGTTCCATGACAAAACCAAATTTACACACTATCTTTCCACAAATCCAGCCCTACAGAGGATAATGAATGGAAAACATCAACAAAAGGGGGGAAACTACTCACTAGAAAAAGCAAGAAAATAATCTTTTAACAAACCAAAAAGAAGAGAGCCACATAAACATAACCCTCCTTCTACTAACACAAATAACAGGATGCTACAATCACTTTTCCTTAATATCTCTTAATATCAGTGTACTCAATTCTCCAGTAAAAAGACATAGACTAACAGACTGGATATGTGAACATGACCCAACATTTTGCTGCATATAGGAAACTCACCTCAGGCACAAAGATAGACACTACCTCAGAGTAAAAGGCTGGAAAACAATTTTCAAAGCAAATGGTCCCAAGAAACAAGCTGGTGTAACCATTCTAATAACAAATAAAATCAACTTTCAACCTAAAGTTATCAAAAAAGATAAAGGACACTTCATACTCATCAAAGAAAAAATCTACCAAGATGAACTCCCAATTCTGAACATCTATGCTCCAAATGCAAGGGTACCCACATTCATAAAAGAAACTTTACTAAAGCTCACCACAGACTAAGGCAGGTCTTCAATAGCAACAAATAAAACAGAAAGCCCACATACACATGGAAACTAAATAAACATTCTACTCAACAATATCTTGATCAAGGAAAAAATAAAGAAAGAAAGACTTTTTAGAATTTAATGAAAATGAAGGTACAACATACCCAAACTTATGGGACACAGTGAAAGCAGCGCTAAGAGGAAAACTCATAGCTCTTAGTGCCTTCAAAAAGAAACTGGAAAGAGCATACACTTAACAGCTTGACAGCTGAAGCATCTAAAACAAAAAGAAGCAAATATACCTAAGAGGAGTAGATAGCAGGAAATCATCAAACTTAGGGCTGAAATCAACCATGTAGAAACAAAAGGAACTATACAAAGAATCAACCAAACCAGGAGCTGGTTCTTTGAAAAAACCTCACTCAGGATGATAGTTTCTAGTTCCACTCATTTACCAAAGATTTTCATGAATTCATTGTTTTTAATAGCTGAGTAGTACTCCATTCTGTAAATGTACCACGTTTTCTGTATCCAGAATTTCTCTGTTGAAGGGCATCTGTGTTCTTTCCAGCTATGGCTACTATAAATAAGGCTGCTGCGAATACAGTAGAACATGTGTCATTGTTATATGTCAGAGCATCTTCTGGGTATATGCCCTGGAGGGGTAGAGCTGGGTCCTCAGGTAGTGCTATGTCCAATTTTCTAAGGAACCATCAGACTGATTTCCAGAGTGGTTGTACCACTTTGCAATCCCACCAACAATGGAGGAGTGTTCCTCTTTTCTCTACATCCTCTCCAATATCAGCTGTCACCTGAGTGTTTTTTGTTTTTAATCTTAGCCATTCTAACAGGTGTGAGGTGGAATCTCAGTGTTATTTTGATTTGCATTTCCCTGATGACTAAGGATGTTGAACATTTCTTTAGGTGCTTCTTGACCATTTGAGATTCCTCAGTTGAGAATTCTTTGTTTAGCACTGTACCCCATTTTTAATAGGGTTATTTGTATAAAGCCTAATTTCTTGAGTTGTTTGTATATATTTGATATTAGCCCTCTGTCAGATGTTGGGTTGGTAAAGATCTTTTCCCACCTGCCCACCTTCCAACTGTTCCACATCCCATACCTCCTCCCCACCCCCTATCTATAAAATATCCCTGCTCAACATGTAAGCATGCAGCATTCAAATGGCAGGAGGTAAAATCTCCCTTTTCTGTGCTATCTTATACATTGTATATGTCTGTATTTTGATGTGTTTTTTCACCTTGTTATCCTTACTGAACTGTGAACTTTCAAGAGTCTGCCTTATATTTAGCTCCATCTCTAAGAGCTTAGCACTTTCTATCATATCTCAGAAGTCTAATAAGTCTTTTTCACAACCTAATATGTAGACAAAGTAGGCACTTAATAAATTTTGGTCAATTAAATAATAAATCTTTTTCCCCACCATGAATTGACCAGAAAAGCAATCAAGACTTTGTAGAATGTATCCTTCTTCAAAGTATGGGCTTCTGGGTTTGTGAGATAGTACACAGGTGAACATTCTTATTGTCATGCTTGCTGACCTGATTTCTATATCCAAACCACATAAAGGTGGAAGGAGAGAACCAGTTCCACAATGTTGTGCTGACGTCCACATGTACATCATGGCATGTGTATGCATAGTCCACATACATTATATACATATACACTTACACATAATAAAATACAATTTGATAAAGTATGGTCTTTGTTCCCTAATTTACCCTTTTGATATCTGAGACACAGTATTCTGTTGATATAACGTGTATTCATATTCAGTGGAGAATCATAGAATAAAGGCTTTGTTGTTATTCATTTAAAATAAAGAACAAATCCATTTAATCCTTTAGGCACTGAGTTTTAAAACTTAACTCTCCAAGAAAATTGAGATCAGGAAGTAATTTTAAGGTTGCTTTAGTATTTGACCAATTGGCAAGATGTATATGTGTGAGTGTACTAAGTCAGTAGAAGTCATCACCAGACTGTTTACCATTCTGTCACCTTTGCTATTACTGTGAAATATTAGGTGGATATAGACAACAGCAGACTAAGAAACTATTGTGGGTCAAGCAGGCTTCTTGTCATAGCTGTAATGTTTGCTTTCTAAGTAAATGAAGCTGTGAACACAGCAACAAACACTGCTTCTTAGGAATACAAATCAGCATAATGCCTTAAAATTTGAGATGACTAGTTATTTATAATTTAGACACTTAATACTAGAAATATGGAACTTGTGTATGAGCAGGTTAGTTTTGTTTGTTTTTTTTTTTACTGCAGTTTTTTTGGGGGGTGTAAAGAAAATTTGACCCTTTAGAATATCACAGTATCTAATTGCGTAATTGCTCAGTTATGCTGTGCAGAGCATGTCTGGCAAACTCCCCTTGAGAAGGTAAATTGGGTTTTCTTGTTCCACCCGTCTAGGATTGAGTCTCTCATAACTGAATATAGACTTTCACACTCTGTGTGATATTATATGAATCTTATTTTCTTATGAAATATGTAAGTGGGTCATTATCATTGTGAGAGAATGAAGTTCAGGAATGGATAAGTTCTTCCCTAATTCTTCTTGAAAAAGTCTTACTGCCCTGATAATGTTCATCTTTAAAAGTCCTGCTCAAGGTCATTTCTTGAGAAGTTGCCCCACTGAGGTAGGCTCAGTGTAATGACTGGGCTTACAAGATGAAGAAGAGAGACAGGAGGTTGGTGTCAAAATGATGCCAGGTAAGATTATCAAGTGGCCATTATCATCTTTTATCTTTGAAGATAAAAGGCAACCAGAAAGCCAAAGGATATGGGAGAACCAAACCTTGAAAATGAAAACTTAAATAGGACTTAAGACTTCAGAAGCTAATACATTTGTGGTGCCTCAGCTTGTGCTGGTGTGCTACTGCAGCTGTAAGAAAGTAATGCATCTGTAATTTTGTGTATTTTACTATATTGAGAACTGAACTCAGAGCCTTTTCTTGTTCATGCATGCTAGACAAATTCTTTACTACAGAACTATACCCTTATCTTCCTCCCCTGTCTTGTTTGAGAAAGGGTCTAACTAAGTTGTCCAGGATAAATAGCATTGAGTTTGTAATTTTTCGGACTGGACCCCAAGTATCTAGGATTACAGGAGTGGATTACTGTGTTTGTGGCCACAGACACTCAGATAGATAGATCTTTTTAGAAATAATTTGATTCATAAGAAATAACCACATTAATAAAACTGATCATGCAGTTACCTTTCCCTAATTACAGTGTTTTACATAGTCATAGAACCTTACATAAAGTGGGCTGTGGAGACAGCTTATTTGTTAACGTCCTTTCAGTTCCTCAGCTCCACATGAGAAAAGCTGATTGGTGGTATTTTTTATAACTACAGCACTGGGAATGCAGAGACAGGGAGAGAGATTGCTGCAACTCAGTGGCTAGCCAGCCTGGCCTACTGGTCTAATTACAGGTCAATTAGTGATCCTGTCTCAAAACACAATATAGCTAGCTCCTAAGGAATGACATCCAAGGTTATCTTCTGACTTCCATGGAAACACACACACGCCTTCAAATCTGAATTGACATTGGCCACACATTATTAAGGGACAAGTGATGCTTCTTTAAATATACCGTCATATAGTTTTGACTTCTAGAAACCTGTTAATGTCCTACATATTCAGGACACAAAACTAAATCAGTCTAATTGTTAGAAACACAAGAGTAACAAAGTAAGGTGTTTATAAAGGTATCATTTTTGGTGATTGTTTAATGAAAAATACCCCTGTAGGCTGTGTTAGAGCCCTTAGTGTCTGGCGGGTAGTACTAAAGAAGGCTGTGGGGCTGTGGGGGAAGTGGCTTGTTGAAGGAAGGGTCAGTTGTGCCTACCTCCTGATCACAGTCTTTCCTAACTGTATATGCAGTGTGACCTGTTGGCTCCCTGATGCTGCTGCCTTGCCTTCTCTGCCTTCTATCATGCCTTTCCCTTTAGGACAGAATGATCCTTTGACACCAACTGTAACCCAGAAATAACCCTTTTCCCTTTATAAGAAAGATTGCTTGTCAGGTATTTGACTGCAATCAATGAGGGGGGAAATGCCTTTGAGGTATTAAAATTAAGTACCTGAAGCAACTAATCTGATAGAGAAAAGTTTACTTAGCTCACAGTATCACACATGGTACAAATGATGGCCCAGCTGTACGTGGGAGAACTAGAAGCAGCGACAGAGAGGAGAGGGAGAGGACAAATAAGGTCCCACAGTCCCTTTTAAGGATTTGTTCGTAAGGTTCTCCCAATATGCCCCACTTCCAAAATGTTCTACCACCTCTCTAGAGCCACCTCAGACCAAGCTTCATTTATAGATCTTGAATCAATACCCAAACCATTGTCTAAACTGGAACACTCAAAAGTTTGACTGTGTGCATTGAATATGGGATAGGTTTGGGTACAGAATTGGAAATATTGAACTCCTTTGTAATGTGTGATTTTGGGGTTTTTTGTTTTGTTTTGTTTTTTTTGTTTTTTGGTTGGTCTGTTTTGGTTCTTTTGAGTTGCAATTGCTAAGACAATTCTGGAACTAGAAAATAGATAGTAGAATAGAAATTAGCAAACAAAGAAATGTTTTGATGTTATTAAGATGTAGTGTTTTCAGTGCAGAAAAGCATACACACATAAGTGAAGGAATAGAGGAAACTAAGGATTAGTTGGAATTGGAATTATGTAGATCAATTCTCATAAGTATTTATGCCTTTATATATATGCTAATATATAAGATTTTTTATATCTATGCATATTTCCTATAGGTAGAAATAGGCTATAAGGAAAGACACGTACATGGAAATTATCCATTATACATCCTGTCAGTTTGAAATTTGATCTTTAGTATTAGTTCGTACCAAAGTTGCCAAGACTCTAGACTCCAGCAGTTTTCATTCTGGAGCAGGGTAAGAGTATTATGAGTCTGGATTATTATATTAAGCAAGAAGCAAGAACTTGGAAGAGGAAGGAGCAGAAAAAGAGTTATTTTCTAAGGACAAGGAAATAAGTAAGAAGGATTCCTGTCGTTTAAATCTAGGATAGATTGAGTGTCAAACTAAAGCTGTAATGAGCTACAGACTCTCAAGAGAAAAGAGAAAAAGCATGTGTATGTATGTAAACCAGCATTTGGTTAGTGTGACAGAACACTGTCAGCCACAACAGTTTAAAGAGGAACAGTGATTTTAGAGATTTTATACTGCAGTAGGCTTGTTCCATTATTATGATCCTCTGCTGAGGCAACAAGACAGCAAATTAGCTGCTCATTTCCTATAGTCATCTGTCAATAGAAGAATAAAGTTTACAAATGGGTCATTGAACAGACCTCCTCAAGCATATGTCCTTCCATGTCTTACATAGTATAGCCCACTACATATCTAGGCTATATAGTGAAAACAGACAGATAGCATAGACTCTGACACTTAGGCCCATGTGTGCAAAATATCATGAGATTAAATCAAGCACAAGAGAACATGATGTAATCAAGAATGAATATAGATGAATATAGAATGTAGGAAAATACAAAATGTGTGAGGTTGCCCCTGGCATAACACAACATAGAGTTTTCTTTATAAATAGAAGGAATACAGAATAAAAACAAAACCGTGGTGTTAGAACTAGTTATATAGTCATCAATCCCATTTTTCACTGTACTTAATAATGCTATGCTTTCATATGAGTAGAGATAGTTTTATTATGCCTACATTATTACAAGTATATAATCCATTGTACAATGATTCTAGGACAGCTTTTGTTACTAGTTGGCAGGAATTTGTCACCTCCATTATAAACTTATGATGCCACTGTTCTGTACGTGATTTTTATAGTTCACTGAAATGTCATCTTGAAATACATGACTGTTTTAACATAAGAAGAACAGACTCTAAAGACGAACAAAAATCAATGTTAAGTTTCTTTAATAGGAACTTAAATACAGACCTTGGAGATAAAGGAAAGAAAAAGGTAATAGTAATTTCCAAACAACTCATAGGATATGACTATCATAGAGGTGTGACTGAAGACTAGGAAGACAGATGTGTGCCTATAGGTTGTGTGGGTTAGATTAATCACATATTTTCTTTTGGTGATCCCCAAAATATTGTCTTTTGCTTCTTTGTCATTAACATCTGTTATTGGTGGCAACAGTACAATTTGTTATGTAAAGTAAGCCTTTGCTCTTTTGTTTTTAGGCATTCAAAACGTCCTCAACCTCTTTTGTGCAGTCCTTACAGAAAATAAGGTTCTCTTCCATTCAGCAAGTTTCCAGAGACTTAGTGATGCCTGTAGAGCCCTGGAATCTTTAATGTTTCCTCTTAAATACAGGTGAAGTTTTTACTTGATAATATTTATTCCCACATTATATATTACTTTTTGATAACTCAAAATGACATGGCTCAATTGCTTTGAAACACAGAGGTTTGTTATATGAAGTTAGAGTCATGATTCTAATAAAGTCTCATCTAAAATTTGGGACTTTTCCAAGTTGTACATCACTGAGTGTTGATTAATTTAGTGAAATATATTTAATTTACTTTGAATAGTACTGTCAGCAATATTTAATTATCTTGCAATACTGATAAAAATTTTTGGTTAATATTATTTGAAACTAGTGTATTAATTTTTAGAAGTTATTAGAATTTTGTTAATTAAGAATCCTTATCTGTTTTAGGTAACTCTTAAATTATTTGTATATAAATTATGTGATGTTTCTTCACAATAACATTGAGAATAGAACATACGTCAGTAGACATACATGGTTATACATTGGTAATTGTCAAACCCATATTAACCAGATCCTCATTATAATTTTCTCATTTATTTTTAAGGGGTATATTAAATATTTTCCATAATAAAAATTGAAAAACAGTTTTAAAAATGTAAACCATAATGTCAGATCATACCACATTTTACTCTGGTTTAATTTGTTAATCATAAGTGTCCCAGAATTTATGTTCATGAACACTAGATAAAATTTTAGATTGCTTCTGGAATTTTCATAAAACTTTTTAAAATCTGTTTATTGACTGTAAGCATCAAGCACAGTGTTATTTAGATAAGTCATTATATTGCCTTGAGTGTGGAGGTCTCTGATAGTAGTTGTCAGCTTAAGGAAGAATGCTTTGAAACTGCATACAGTCTAAAGAGACTAGCTTCGGGGAAGGAGAAGGACCTAACATAGGTTCCATTTACTTTGTGTTTACTGTTTGTGATCATATCTTTTGTTTTACTGGGTTTTTGTTTGTTGTTTTATTTGGTTTGGCTTGGTTTGGTTTTCGAAACAAGGTTTCTCTGTGTAGTCCTGGCTATCCTAGAACTCATTCTGTAGACCAGTCTAGCCTTAAACTTAGAAATCCACCTGCCTCTGCCTCACAAGTGCTGGGATAAAAGGTCTGTGAGCTACCACTGCCAGGCTGTGACCATATTTTAAACAATGGCATTTGGAAATCATTCTTTTCAGAACTTCAGTGTTAACAATCTTGCCAATAAAACTAATTTCTTTCTTTTCTTTCTTTTTTCTTCAGTGCTTCAAAAAAATTTTATCAGTTCTTTGAGAGTTTCATTCATGTTTTGATCATATCCCCAACTCCAACACGTCCTGGATCAGTCTCCTTCTCTACCCATCCAATTTTGTGTCCTTTAAAAAGTATTCATTAATTAAGTTAATTAATTAAAGACCAGTTTGTGCTGCCCAAATAATCTTGGATGGTTAGTCTTCCATTTGAGGATGGTGGACTTAGCAGGGCTACACTTAACAGAGGAGCTGTCTCTCAGCAGCTAACAGTTGCCAGTAGCTCCATAGCTAGAGGTAGGGTT
Source organism: Apodemus agrarius (assembly GCA_964023405.1). Taxonomy (NCBI): domain Eukaryota; kingdom Metazoa; phylum Chordata; class Mammalia; order Rodentia; family Muridae; genus Apodemus; species Apodemus agrarius. The sequence goes on along the minus strand of OZ030005.1, from coordinate 103,498,862 downwards.
GAATGCCTATCTTCATGCAAGGATTTGCTCTGGCTTGGGTGTGCACAGGCCTTGTACATGCTGTCACATCTGTTATGAACTCATAAGTGCGCTTAACTCTGATTGCACTAGAGCTTAGTATATAGACCAGGCCAGCCATGAATTCATAGAAGCCCACCCATGTCTGCCTCCTAAATACTAGGCTTAAAAGCTGACACACCATATCAGGCCTACTTGATAATTTCTAAATATAAATATTTAAATTCAGATTGAAAGCCGGGCGGTGGTGGCCCACGCCTGTAATCCCAGCACTTGGGAGGCAGAGGCAGAGGCAGAGGCAGAGGCAGGCGGATCTCTGAGTTCGAGGCCAGCCTGGTCTACAGAGTGAGTTCCAGGACAGCCAGGGCTACACAGAGAAACCCTGTCTGGAAAAACCAAAAAAAAAAAAAAAAAAATTCAGATTGAAAAAAAACCACCACAGAGTTGGGGCGTAAGGAGGTGGAGTAGATCTGTGAGGAATGGTAGTAACTATGAAAGAAATATATTCTATCAAATTCAAATAATTAATAAAAAATTTTTAAAAGAAGACACATAGCTGGGGTGGAATGTGGTGATGAGGATGGAGCCTGTGATGGGGGTGGAGTGTGATGATGGGTGTGGAGCGTGGTGATGGGGGTGGAGCGTGGTGATGGGGGTGGAGCGTGGTGATGAGGGTGGAGTCAGGGTCAATATGATCAAAATGCATGCGATGAAATTCTCAAAGAATTAATGAATATATTTTTATGGTTCAGAGTACACAGAAACAAAGGGAAATGTATTCATATTGTGGGAAAATGCGCCGGGCGTTGGTGGCACACGCCTGTAATCCCAGCACTTGGGAGGCAGAGGCAGGTGGATTTCTGAGTTCGATGCCAGCCTGGTCTACAGAGTGAGTTCCAGGACAGCCACGGCTACACAGAGAAACCCTGTCTCGAAAAAAACAAAACAAAACAAAAACAAAACCTATTGTGGGAAAATATCGTGTATGAACTTTTTTTTTATTCTTTCCAGTTACCCTTATATCCCCATTCTTCCGGCTCAGCTCCTAGAAGTTTTGAGTTCTCCAACTCCTTTCATTATTGGCGTACACTCCATCTTTAAAACTGATGTCCATGAGCTTGTAAGTACCAGATGTTCAGATAGTGAGTCTTTTGTTTCCGTCTTGCAAGGTTTCCACATCATTATTATTTTCATATAAGGTGTGTTTCCCATAGAAAAGAAAAACTAGAAGATAAACAACTGGAAGCAATCTAAATATACTTAATTTTGCAAGTATGGGAGTTTAAAGAAGAATTTGTGTATTCATTCATATATTTATAAATAAGATGGCTTAAGATGGCTCAGTGGGTAAAAATGCTTGGCTGAGTTTATTGAGTTTTTTGTAATTCAAATACTCCTGGTAGAAATAGAAGAATCACCTGGAAGGTTACAGGTCAGCTAGGCTGACTTGAACAGTGCAGCAGAAATAGAGAAACACTGCTTCAAATAAAGTAGAAGGACAGAATCAACTCCTGAATGTTGTCTTCTGACCTCAACATGTACACCACGGCCTCTGTGTGTTCCTCTGTTTCTGTCTCTCTTTCAAACTAATCAACCAACCTATTACAAAACAAAAAAGCATAGTCTTTCTGTGTGGCCTAGGCTAGCTTGACGCTCCTGCGCTCACAACAGTGCATCCACCTCAGCCTTCTGATATGTCCTGGCGTGTGCTACCATGTCTCACTCTTAAATAACCTTTGTGTACCAGATCAGATTTATTTTACCACATTTGTCATATGAAAAATTATGTATTTCTAAAGATCAGGGATTCTTAACCTTCCTAATGCTATGACCCTTTAATACAGTTCCTCATGTTTTGGTGACCCCAACTATAAAATTATTTTTGTTGATACTTCATAACTGTAATGTTGCTCTGGTAATGAATTGTAATGTAAACATGTATTCTCATGGTCTTAGGTGAGCCCTGCGAAAGGGTTGTCACAACCCACAGGGTGAGAACAGCTGCTATAGATGATAGTAAAGGATTAATAATCCATTGTTTTATTCATACTTTTCTTACTAATGCTTTACTTACTAGTGTTTTGAAATGAGATTTGCCAATATAGAATGCCTGAAAACTAATGAGATAAAATAGTTTAAATTCAGTAGAACTCAAGTTCACTTTGAGCTCCCACCAAATTTCTAATCCGTGTGACATTAGAGAGGCTACTGCTAGTTCAATAATTTGTTTATGGATATCATGCTTCTAGTGGTACTATAACAGTGTACATCAGAAGACTTCAGAATCAAAAGTTTAGAAAACTGCTGTTCTCTAAGGAAATTGTTTGGGGTAGGAATTTAGTACTATTTAATAGCTAAAGCTCAATATTTACAGACTATCATAGGGGGAAGGAGAAGGAGGTTGTTTGGAGCTATAAAAACTAAAAAATAGCATCAGTGGATATAATATACAGAAACAAATTCCATTGGGTGTATTGACAGATTTAAGACCGGTCAGCTAATGGAGTTGGGGGGGGGGGGTTCTGAAGCACTGTTCAAGTGCAGGGAGCACATTAGGTGGCACTTTTTATGGAGTCTGAAAAAAGTTATTTACCAAAAGAATTTCGTTGCATGATATCTGCAATCCACAAGACTTTGTAATGCTGTTGCTTTTCTAAATGCCAGCATAAGAGGAGGCTTCAGCGTGCCTCACATAGCAACTGCAGCTGGAGCCACAGCAGAGATGCCCCTGGCACTAATCAGTCAGCGAGGACTCTGAGTGTATACCAATCCGTTCTTCTAACATTGTGTTTCATATCTAGTTCTTTTTAACTCCAATATCATCATATAAAAATCTATACGCTAACAAGCATGTTTATTAAAAAGTAGGCCCCATATAATTTATAAATTATTTTAATAGTACTAAATATAGAGATAGGACAAACCAAATGTTGACAGTTGTAAGTTTCTTTACATTTTAATAAATAAATTAGAATGAATTATAATCACAGTATTAAAATCTTTCATATTTATATGTTATGTTTAAATATGACCTTTTAGAATGCTACAAATCAGGTTTGGGATGTTGTATCTTGGTTTTTGAGACAGAGTCTAATGTATCACAGGTTGATCACAAACTTGTATTCGTTACATAGCTAAGAAGGGCTTTGAACTCATTCTTCTGCCTCCTAAGAATTAAAGATGTGTACCACCACTCCCAAGCTAGGTTTTACATCTAAGCAGTAATTGTTTAATACATATTGCTTTGGGGTTTTTCCCTATTTTTTATTAATTAATTATTTTTATACACTCCTTATTTTATTTCCCACCCTGCCAACCCCTGTTCACCTTCAGGCTATTCCACATCCCATACCTCCTTCCCTCCCCCCTGTCTCCACATGGATGTCCCCATCCCCCACCCCACCTGACCTCTAAACTCCCTGGGGCCTCCAATCTCTTGAGGGTTAGGTGCATCATCTCTGAATGAGCACAGACCTGGCACCTGGCAGTGGTGGCTCACTGACTAATGGTAGGCTGCTGCCAGTTCCTAGTTCCTTCCTGTGGAAAGACAAAAGAGGACATAGAAGAGCCGTACACCACTCCTCTTCGGAAGCATAGGCATGTCCATGTCATCTTTTCATCTTTCACTGGCAGAGTGGAACAATACCCAAATTCCAAAAAAGTTGGGACATTGTAGTATAACTAGGAACTCTTACTGTGAACCTCTTCTGCAATTTGGTTTTTCACAGTTTGAGTTAGTCAAGGATAATTTGCTTAAAAACAAATATATTTTATGAATTGTTAATTTTTAAAATCTTTTCCAGTTAGATGTAATCATAGCAGATTTGGATGGAGGCACTATTAAAATTCCTGAATGCATTCACCTCTCCTCCCTCCCGGAGCCACTTCTTCATCAGACTCAAGTAGCACTTTCTCTGGTATGACTCTTTGTTCATGGTAATGTTTTTTCTTTAAACCTGAAACTAAGATAACTGGAATTTAAAAAACATTGTCTATAACTATGTGTGTGTGTCTGTGTATGTGTGTGTGTGTGTCTGTGTGTGTGTGTGCACATGTACTTCTGTGTATACATACACACTCACACATTATGTTAAGACATGCTGTCCCTATATAGGTCTGGCACTTACTGTATAGACCAGGATGACCTTGATCTCATCTTCCTCTGCCTGCCAGGTGTTGGGATTAAAGTTATGTGCTATCATGCCTCATTAGAGTGTAATTATTTTAAAGAGTCCTATGTTTGAAACAAATAAATCCTTTTATAGTCTTTAGAGGAGGATCCTTCATTTACCAGATAGTTATATAAAGAGTATTTGTTTCTTGTTCAGTGTATTTATACAGTAGATATTATATACCAAATACCATGAAAATAAAACTCTGACACTCAGAGTTTTAATCTCAGCACTAAGGAGGCAGAGGCAGGAGGATCTCTTGAGTTCTTGAGGCCAGACTAGTTTAGAGAGCGAGTTCCAGGAAATTCTACATTCTTTTTGAAGTTATTAGTAGAATTATGGTAATTAATCTTAATACTCTAGTCTAGGCTGTTGAAATTTTTTTGTTTTCTTCCTTAAATAGAAGCTTGAACTATACAGTTAGCAGGAGAGATTTTATTCTCAGCAAACTTCCTACTTTATGTCAGTCCATATGTTTTTTGTCATGGTTATCTATAAAAGGGAGGTTTTTAGAAAATCATGACATTTCCTAATGCAATTTGTAATGTGAAATATAAGATGTGGCAGAATAGGAAAGAAAGCAGTATAGGACTCAGTTTATATTCTGAAACTTGATGCCAAGGACCAAATCCTATCTCTTCAAAAGGGCTATACTCTAGACTTTATAGGATGTTTTATTTCATAGAGAGATGAGCAGGTGACTTTCTCAAATTAAGGCATGGCAGCCGGGCAGTGGTGGCGCACGCCTTTAATCCCAGCACTCTGGGAGGCAGAGGCAGGTGGATTTCTGAGTTCGAGGCCAGCCTGGTCTACAGAGTGAGTTCCAGGACAGCCAGGACTACACAGAGAAACCCTGTCTCGAAAACAAATTCAAATTAAGGCATAGCAAGGATAGTTGTAGGTTTCTTATAATGCATATTTTAAATGATGGGAAGACTTGAGATTCCAAACATAATATCGTCTCAGATAATGCTACATTTCAAAAGGTGAATAATTTTAAAGAAATATATTAACTATATAATTGATTGATTTTGTATGGATATTGCAGTAGCTGAAAAATTAGTATTTGAGTCATTGAAGAAATTGAATTTTTCTAGAATTCTTATGGTATTTAAACTCCTTTGCAGTCATTTAGCAATTATATAAGTAATTATTCATTTGTAATTATTTAGCAATTATATAAATAATTATTCAGTGATTAAGTATCAGAAATAACAGAGATTTTAGTTGTTAAGACAGTTGATTATGTATGAGTTCTTTCTCATGCTGTGTGCTCCACCAGCCATCCTCTGCCACCAAGTAACTAATGGATACAGTTTATTTGTGGCAAACTGTGTATTTGTTATCACAGTTCTCAAGCATCATAGGTTATCCTATATGTACAGTATAATATGTCATGAATGAAGGTAAGAGCAGTGTATATTGGCCAACAAGAACCACAGAGTTCAGATTTAATGGATATAATAAGAGAACTTTGAAAAACACATATGGAAAGTTTGTTTGGTTATTAAACAATTGTAATCAAATGGCCATACATTACTGGAACTGTGTAAGAATCGTGAGTGACTTTAACGGCACCAAAACATGAGTATATAGGAGTGACTGTGTGACTTGTAATCAGGACTGACATTTTACTGTTTTTTTTATTCTGAGACAGGGTTTCATTGTATACCACAGGCTAGCCCCCTACTTAGCCCCCAGAGTGCTAGGATTGCTGGTTTTCACCACATAGAATTAAGTCTATTCTTTTTTTTTTTCTATATTCTTTGTTTACATTCCAAATGATTTCCCCTTTTCTGGTTCCCCCCTCCCCATAAGTCCCATAAGCCCTCTTCCCTCTGCCCGTTCCCCAATCACCCCCTTCTACTTCTCTGTCCTGGTAATCCCATACATTGCTGCTGTTTGAGTTTTTTTTACTAACCTTTTTTTTTTTAATTTGAGATACGACTTCCTAATTTGCTATGTAACTGGCAAAAGTTTTCTCTAATTCTGTTGGCTATCTCTTCTTTCTGTTCGTGGTTTCATTTTTTTTTGTACTATCATTAATCAGTATTCCTGAATCATTAGAGCCCTGTTCAGAAGAACGTTGTGCCTCTGACTACATCTTGAAGGTTTTTTTCATGTTTTTTTTTTCTACTAGTTCACTTTAGGGTCTTATGTAAAGGTTTTAGTTCATTTTGATTTTTTTTTAAAGGATGGTGGAACATCTAGAATCATTCCTTGACATTTGTATATCATTTTTCTAGAACCATTTATTAAAGACATTGTCTTTTCTATTATACATGTTTTTGACACTTCTGCCAAAAATGAGGTGGTTGTAGCTCTGTGGGCTTATTTCTCAGCTCTCTGTTCCATGTCATCTGTTTAGTTTTTTATATATATTTTATATATATATATATATATATATATATATATATATAATTTATTTATATATGCATAAATTTTTACAATAATTTTTAGGACAATTTCAACCTAGTGTTCTTACTAACCAGAACATATTTTAATGAATTACTTCTCTCCTGGTTACAAAATGGTGATATTACAAGATGTAAACTAGACCTCTTTTAAGAAGTAGCAACATAGATGTGTGGCATTGCTTCCAACACGCCCATACTCAAGGGTGACTAATCTTTTATAATTTGGTATATGATCTTTGAGAACTATTCATACTCAGATGCATGTTTATCTGTGTGTACATTTATTTGTTTGAGGTTTGCTTTCTTTTATATTCAAATAAGTGAGGCAATGTTACTTGAATTTTTCTAGTTGGCATTTTTTGTAATGTTTATTTTATTTCATTTCATTTGTATGGGTATTTTATCTATATGTCACATATGTGCCTACCAGAATAAGGTGTCAACGCACCTGGAACTGGAGTTACAAATGGTTGTGAGCCATCATGTAGTTGCTAGAAACTAAACCTTTAGTCATCTGTAAAAGTAGCTCTTAACCCATGAATGCCCGCGCTTTTAGGTCTTTTTATTTTTTTTAAATCTACTGTTTTATCTTAAAGATTTTTCTACAACATTATATGTGAAACTGTATCAATTGATTTGTATCTCCTGATAGGAATATAATCTAATTCATACACAGATTCACTTATTGCCCCCAGAGAAACTAAGAAGTATGTCTTACTAATCCTAGATATCTTGTGTACTTAGATCTTGCACCCGGATTTGGAAGTAGCAGATCATGCCTTCCCTCCTCCACGAACAGCTTTATCCCACTCAAAAATGCTGGTAAGAAATTTAATGTTCAAATTTGATACTTTTCAAGTGTACTGTACCTTTATTTTTAGGTTTGTTGAAATTGTTGAAGTCCCCTTGGAAGGTTTAGGGCAATGTTCTGGCCTAGGAGAAGGGATTTGATGTTTGTTTCTTTAGGGGGCAAAAGTAAGGACAGCAAAGAATCATAGCCTTATTTATAGCCTGGAACTCTGCCCAGCATAAGAATTTGGCTTCCTCTCCTCCTGTAGTGCCATCTATCAAACCAGAGCTTTACTCATGCATGCATGTAATCATATTTCATTAGAATAAGAATAGATTTTTATAATTTGGATAAATGTTGTAAGAATTCCATAAGCCTTTAAAATATAATCTTTTGAGAGTTTTTCCCTTTTATATCCATAAATATAATTTTTTGCAGATATAAAATAAAGGTTTTGGCATACATTTCTTTCTCTGACACAGTAAAATAGGAGACTATACTTATTTTCCTCTGGAAGAAAATTGTATGCTCTAGAATTCAATTCTCTTCGGTTCAATAGAAAGAGCAAACCCATTTCACCCAGGCATAGGCAGACTCTCATGGGACTTGTGCCGCTGCGTGGGGACAAGCTGGGAGCGTGGCACACTTGCCCACTCACTGTCTTCCTTCTGTCTGGTTTACTTCATTTAGTTTTTAAATTAAATCACCTGTATGTTTTGTTTTGCATTTCAGGATAAAGAAGTTCGAGCAGTTTTTCTTAGGTTATTTGCACAACTGTTCCAAGGATATAGGTCATGCCTCCAGCTTATACGGATCCATGCTGAGCCTGTGATACATTTTCACAAAGTAAGGCCCAGTGCCAGGTTGTCTGTGAAGTGGACTCATTTAATAGGACCATGCTATTAGCCATTGAATTAATTTTTGAATGTCCTTAAAGTCTCTGTGTTATGTGACAAATAAAGCTGATATATTGTTCTCCTTTCAGAATATGTAAGCTTAAAATATGATTTTTTTCTTTTTAAAGTATTAAGCATTAGTTATAAATTAATACTTGTTTTTTTCCTCATGTCCTTTTTAGAGAAATATATTTAATGACAGTGTTTAGTTACACGTAAAGTCGTTCAACCAATCTTCAAATCTTTCTATTTTTATTTTAACCATTTGGCTGTCTCCCAGTGATAAATTATCATTTCACATTCTTTTCTCTTTACAGACAGCTTTCTTGGGGCAGCGTGGTTTGGTTGAGAATGACTTCCTCACTAAAGTACTCAATGGAATGGCATTTGCAGGCTTTGTTTCAGAAAGAGGACCTCCCTATAGAGCCTGCGATCTCTTTGATGAGGTATAGTTCTTATCAATGACTAATAGTTTAAAGGAAAAACAGATTTAACATTTACTCAAATTCTTAAACATTAATTTAAATATTACGTGTATCAAATGTTGTAATTATAATCTTAATTAGAAAAATTAGAAAACTAGAACGTTTTAGAAGTACATGAAAAATTTTAACAACTAAGATTGAATAGCTTCTTAGATATTTTTTAAAATTGGATAGTGCCTATATAAATAAACCTTGTTTTTAAACACAGTTGTTTATTGATTGTCAGTCTACAGCTCAGTGTAACTTAATGCAAATTTATGACTCTAAATTGCAGTTACATTTAATCCATTAATGTCATAAAGCCGTAATTTAAATTTATAGCATTCCTACTAATCAATAATTGCCATTTTCTAGCTACCTTAGTAGAAATATTTGAGATACATATGTAGTCTATCTTTTTAAAGATTTGTTCATATAAAGGGAAAAAATGGACTAATGACTAGGATACTATTTTACAATTATTGTGCTTTCTCTTTTTTTAAATACACTTTTTCATTTATCATTTAGTTGTATATTTACAACAATGCATTATGGGGGGCAGGAAAGTGGATAGTATTTGTGTTTTAGTTTTTGAAACATTACTATATTGGACCCAATAGATTTTAAAGTTTCTGATGTCCACCAAAAAAAAAGTCACTCCTGGAACCTGAAGGGAGACTTTGTTGCCTTTTACTGCTGATGGCTTATCCTGTAGGAATAAAGGTCATTTTTTTTCAGAGATGGATCTTTTATTCTTTGTAAAGATAGTTACTCACAGGTAAGGAAAGGGAAGCAGAGCTTCTGTTCTGAAGATGAAGACTAAACACCTCACTCAGTAACCAGCACATGCAGTTATGCAGCACATTACCCTGACTCGCACAGTTCTTTATAGTCACTTACTGATCTGTTGTTCCCTAAATAACAGTGTAACTGGCCTTTGATCATACCAATATCTATATCAATCTTTATGTTCCCAATTAAGTTCTCACTGAGTGATGGCTTATATAGTTAAACTAAGATGCTTGCCGAAGACCTTTTCTAACTCATCTGCTGGTTTCTGGAACTTTATTAATAGCAATGATAGTTTATGTGTGTCTTTGTTTTCTACCCACATTTTTCTTGCTAACCTCTGGCTAAGTCAGGTTGATTGCTTTCAGCCTGAGACTTAAATATTTCTTTTCCTACTCTCTTTGTCTACTTACATAAGAAATTTTTTAGAGAAAAATAATATTTGCTACTTGGAAAGATCCATTTCCCGTATCACATGGGTTCTACGAAGCCTTAATAGGTATATCCTACTGTGCCCTATCTTAGGCTTCCACTGCCATCAGATACATGCCTTAGGAATGAAAGGCAATTCTGCCTTTCTTTGTATGACAGTCTTTGAATACTGGCACAGAGTGGGAAATCCATAGTTCTGCTGCCTTTGATTCATCTGGTGATTCCTAGAAGGAAGAAATTCTTGTTCCTTTTCCCTTTTCCCTGTTTATTCTCCATTTCTTTTATGCCTGTCCTCTTCAGTAAGTATACACTTCCACACAATTGCCTTAGCAAAGTACTTAATAGAGAGATGGACTCCATATATATCACTGAGAACTAAACGGAGTCTGAAGGTATTCTTGCTCTACCTTCACCCTTAGTTTAGAGGTGAGGAGGCTGAACCCAGGTCTTCCGGTCCATAGAGTCCAGGCAGCAGGACCCAAATTGTTTGTTCATATGTCTATGTTAAAGAAGCATCGGGAGACTTTCACACCTTCTGAATTTTTCCAAGTAAATTATCATGAGTGAGGCCTGAAGGCCTCTGCACTGTGTGGATGATTGTTTCCCAAGAGTTACTGAGGAGGGGCCACCTGGAAGCCATGTATTAATATATGCCTTTGACATCCTGGGATAGAGGTGAAACCCGGTACAAATCTAAATAAATTACTTTGAAAATAACATAGTTTAGATGGCTTTTAGTTTGCATATTGTGTGAAAATACCAGTTTTTAAATTTAGCAAATTTAGGTTCTGATTATTGCCATCTGATTCTTTTTCCAAGCTGGTAGCTTTTGAAGTAGAGAGAATTAAAGTTGAAGAAAATAATCCACTGAAGATGATAAAGCATATCAGAGAACTTGCTGAGCAACTATTCAAAAATGTAAGTAAAAATTAGTACTTTTTAATAAAATTACTAATGAAACATTCCATTTGCAGACCTGAGAAGCTCCAGCGATTTAGCAGTGATACCTATGCTCTGGGTAATCAACCCCAGGATGCCCCACTAGCTTCTGTGTGCTAGAATGTGGCACATTCTTTTATCAGCCACTATATCATGAAAATGTCTTGGCCACCTTTTCCCCCCATGAATCTTTTGCCCTCATCGTGAGTTTTCTTCTGGGTGTCATGTTTAATAGAAAAAGTTTAAATACACCACTGGTAGTCAGAAGTCCTTCAACAGCACTGAGGGTGTACTCTGCTTCTGGAAGAAGGAAAGAAAACCACAGAAACTCAAAAGATGAAAATGTTCTCTGGACATAAGAAGTGTTGTAAATTAAAAGATCAGGATGAGGTGACTGAACCACCTGAATTCTTAGGCTGACAGGGAGATTCCATGCTTAAGGGATAGTGGTTTTGTGCTAAGTGAGTGCTGACCACTGCTTGTGAAGTTTGTGCTTCCTTTGTTAAACAAAAATCAAGTGGGGAATATGGCACCATCTGAAGAAATGCAGAAGGAAGTTGTTTTAAGGAATTAGAGTGAAGAAGAACTTGATATTAGTGCTCTGGGCCCAGTGTGTATTGTTTAATCTAACTACTGGACAAGGCACACCAGTGAGGCATTAGTCACTGCTTGGTCACATGCACTTGAAACCTGAGGACCAGGAAGTTAACAGCAGAAATGCTAAATACCTTGTTACATATTATTGAATTATTTTCTTTGCTTGTCTGTAAATGCATGTGTGCATGTGTTAAGGATTGAACCCAGGGCCTTGTGCATGCTCTGTATCCACTATACTTCCCAGCTGTTCCCCATATTCTGCTCAGTTATGCTCAAGTTCTGCATTTGGGGTCGGGCCTTCCTTTGAGAGGGTGAATTCCTTTTGAAAGATTCATATTTAAACAAATGGTTTTTCTTTTCTGAACTGTTCCCACCTAACTTAGGCATCATAATTGACTATTCTTGGTTAACTTCTATAATAACTACTGACTTTTTTTTAATCAAATTTGACAGTATGTTTTGCTTAATAACAAAAGAACAAAAATGAACACAGGAAGAAATTAGGCACAGCATGCTTGGTCCTGGCAAGAGATAATTTTCTTTTTTTTTTAATTTAATTTTTATTTTCTATATTCTATGTTTACATTCCAAAGGCTTTCCCCTTTCCCAGTTCCCCCCACCATATGTCCCATAATTCCTCTCCCCCCCAGCTATTCCCCAATCATTCCCCCCCCCCAATTTCTCTGTTCTGGGTCTACAATACTGGATCCAATCTTTACAGGCCCAGGGTCCTCTCCTTTCTTCTTCTTGGGAGTCATTTGGCTTGCTAATTGTGCCTTGAGTATTTAGGGCTTCTGGGCTCATTAATATCCACTTATCAGTGATTGCATTTCATGTGTATTCTTTTGTGATTGGGTTAGCTCACTTAGGATGATATTTTCCAGGTCTAACCATTTACCTACAAATTGCATGAGTTCATTATTTTTAATTGCTGAGTAGTACTCCATTGTATAAATATACCACATTTTCTGTATCCATTCCTCTTTTGAGGGATATCTGGGCTCCTTCCAATTTCTGGCTATTATAAACAAGGCTGCTATCAACATAGTGTAGCATGTGTCTTTATTGTATGCAGGGGAATCCTCTGGGTATATGCCCAGGAGTGGTATACCAGGGTCCTCTGGAAGTGACATGCCCAATTTTCTGAGGAACCGCCACACTGATTTCCAAAGCGGTTTTACCATTTTGCAATCCCACCAGCAGTGGAGGAGTGTTCCTCTTTCTCCACATCCTCGCCAGCACTTGTTGTCTCTTGAGTTTTTAATCTTAGCCATTCTGACTGGTGTGAGGTGGAATCTCAGGGTTGCTTTGATTTGCATTTCCCTGATGACTAATGATGTTGAACATCTCAAGGTGTTTCTCAGCCATCCAAATTTCTTCTGGTGACAATTCTTTGTTTAGCTCTGTACCCCATTTTTTGATAGGGTTATTTGGTTCTTTGGGGTCTAACTTCTTGAGTTCTTTGTATATATTGGATATTAGCCCTCTGTCAGATGTGGGGTTGGTGAAGATCATTTCCCACTTTGTTGGTTGTCATTTTGTCCTTCTGACAGTGTCCTTTGCCTTGCAGAAACTTTGTAATTTTATGAGGACCCATTTGTCAATTCTTGATCTTAGAGCATAAGCTATTGGTGTTCTGTTCAGGAACTTTCCCCCTGTGCCCATGTCCTCCAGGGTCTTCCCAAGTTTCTTTTCTAATAGTTTCAGTGTGTCTGGTTTTATGTGGAGGTCCTTGATCCACTTGGAGTTGATCTTAGTACAAGGAGATAAGAGTGGGTCAATTCGCATTCTCAAATTTGTATCGTTTTCTAATTCTTCTAAAGTTCAGGCTGGGTTTCTGTTTCTCCAATTGCATAACTGTCTCGACATACACTATGACCTTAAAACAACATTATTCAAGTCCTTGAAGAAAGAAATCGAAGAAGACCTCAGAAGATGGAAAAATATTTCTTGCTCCTGGATTGGCAGGATCAATATAGTAAAAATGGCCATCTTGCCAAAAGCAATCTACAGATTCAATGCAATCCCCATCAAAATCCCAAATCAATTCTTCATAGATCTAGAAAGAGCAATTCTCAAATTCATCTGGAGCAACAAAAAACCCAGGATAGCTAAAAATATTCTCAACAATAAAAGGACTTCTGGGGGAATCAATATACCTGACCTCAACCAGTACTACAGAGCAATTGTGTTAAAAACTGCATGGTATTGGTACAGCAACAGGCAGGTAGATCAATGGAATAGGATTTAAGACCCAGAAATGAACCCACAGACTTGATCTTTGATAAAGGAGCCACAACCATCCAGTGGAAAAAAGATAGTCTTTTCAACAAATGGTGCTGGTTCAACTGGAGGTCAACATGCAGAAGAGATAATTTTCTATTTTATTATTCAACACAGTAATACTTCACTGGACTGTCATTTATAATTAGTTCCTTTCCTAAGAAGCCATATGTCATTATCTTAAACATATCTCATTTTTAATTCAGAATTGATTTGTCAAAAGTTTAAGTAAATGGCTTAGCATTAACTACTTAACATACATTATCTATAATCCTGTAGCACCCATTTAAGGCAGGTTCAGTATACCCATTTCTTAAGGTTATTATTGAGTCAGAATCATGTAGCTACTAAACAAAAGAATCCAGAGTTATTGGTACAGCAACAGGCAAGTGGATCAATGGAATAGGATTGAAGACCCAGAAATTAACCCACAGACTTATGGTCACTTGATCTTTGATAAAGGAGCCACAACCATCCAGTGGAAAAAAGATAGTCTTTTCAACAAATGGTGCTGGTTCAACTGGAGGTCAACATGCAGAAGAATGCGAATTGACCCACTCTTATCTCCTTGTACTAAGATCAACTCCAAGTGGATCAAGGACCTCCACATAAAACCAGACACACTGAAACTATTAGGAAAGAAACTTGGGAAGACCCTGGAGGACATAGGCACAGGGGGAAAGTTCCTGAACAGAACACCAATAGCTTATGCACTAAGATCAAGAATTGACAAATGGGACCTCATAAAATTACAAAGTTTCTGCAAGGCAAAGGACACTGTCAGAAGGACAAAATGACAACCAACAAAGTGGGAAAAGATCTTCACCAACCCCACATACGACAGAGGGCTAATATCCAATATATACAAAGAACTCAAGAAGTTAGACCCCAAAGAACCAAATAACCCTATCAAAAAATGGGGCACAGAGCTAAACAAAGAATTTTCACCAGAAGAAATTCGGATGGCCGAGAAACACCTTAAGAGATGTTTAACATCGTTAGTCATCAGAGAAATGCAAATCAAAACAACCCTGAGATTCCACCTCACACCAGTCAGAATGGCTAAGATTAAAAACTCAAGAGACGACAAATGCTGGCGAGGATGTGGAGAAAGAGGAACACTCCTCCACTATTGGTGGGATTGCAAAATGGTAAAACCGCTCTGGAAATCAGTGTGGCGGTTCCTCAGAAAATTGGGCATGTTCCTTCCAGAGGACCCTGGCATACCACTCCTGGGCATATACCCAGAGGATTCCCCTGCATGCAATAAAGACACATGCTCCACTATGTTTATAGCAGCCTTGTTTATAATAGCCCGAAATTGGAAGGAGCCCAAATATCCCTCAAAGAAGGAATGGATACAGAAAATGTGGTATATTTATACAATGGAATACTACTCAGCAATTAAAAATAATCAATTCATGCAATTTGTAGGTAAATGGTTAGACCTGGAAAATATCATCCTGAGTGAGCTAACCCAATCACAAAAGAATACACATGAAATGCAATCACTGATAAGTGGATATTAATGAGCCCAGAAGCCCTAAATACTCAAGGCACAATTAGCAAGTCAAATGATTCCCAAGAAGAAAGGAGAGGAACCTGGGCCTGGAAAGATTGGATCCAGTTTTGTAGAGAAACTGTGGGGGGAGGGGGAATGATTGGGGAATAGTTGGGGGGGAGAGGAACTATGGGACATAGGGAGGGGGGAACTGGGAAAGGGGAAAGCCTTTGGAATGTAAACATAGAATATAGAAAAAAAAAAGATTGTGGCATGGTCATTGCTGGCTGCTTTAGACAGATTTACAGGGTGACTAGAGACAAAAACTAGAGAATGAAGATTCAAAAAAAAAAAAAAAGGAATCCAGAGTTTAAATTTATGAGCTCTGTATGTCTAATTCCTTAATGTACTCTATCATATTGATTCTATTTAGTCCAAGGAAAGTCGTAATCAACCAGAGAGTGATGGTGACACCTCCCAACACTCAGGAGGCAGGGGCCCTGGACAGATCAACAAAGTGAGTTACAGAACAGACAGAGAAATTCTCTCTCAGAAAAACAACAGCAAAAAAGTAGCAATGTTTCCGCTACACTTTATGACACTGTTTCAGCATACTTTCTCCCTTGGCAGTGACCTTGGCCTTTACAGTGTCCCTGTGCATTAAGAGATGGCTGGTGTTAAATAGATGAGGAAATTGAAGATTTAAGAAGTACTTTATTCTTCCATAGGTAGAAATGGTTTATTGATGCATTTCAAAGCAGAATGCCAGGTAGGAATCATTGTAATCAAACAAGTCCAATGGGACAGATAACATTTAAAAAATAGCTGGTTACTTCTTTGATCTTTCTTTCTTTTGTTTGTGTATGTTTTTTTTTCTTTTTTATTAGCTATATTCTTTATTTACTTTCAAGTTATTTCCCCTTTCCTGTTTCACTCCTCCCCAAAAGTCCCATAAGCCCTCTCCCCTGCCCCTGTTTCCCAATCAAGCCCTTCCCTCTTCCCTGTCCTGGTATTACCCTATACTGCTGCATCAAGCCTTTCCAGGACCAGAGGCCTCTCCTTCCTTCTTCTTGGGCATCATTTGATATGTGAATTGTGTCTTGGGTATTTCAAGCTTCTGGGCTAATATCCACTTATAAGAGAGTGCATACCATGTGTTTTCTTTTGTGACTGGGTTACCTCACTCAGGAAGATATTTTCCAGTTCCACCCATTTGCCTAAGAATTTCATGAATTCATTGTTTTTATTAGCTGAATCCCCTGTTGAGGGACATCTAGGTTCTTTCCAGCTTCTGGCTATTATAAATAGGGATGCTATGAACATAGTGGAGCATGTGTCCTTATTACATGCTGGGGAATCCTCTGGGTATATGCCCAGGAGTGGTATAATGGGGTCTTCCAATAGTATCATGCCTAGTTTTCTGAGGATCTACCAGACTGATTTCCACAGTGGTTGTACCAGCTTGCAATCCCACCAGCAGTGGAGGAGTGTTCCTCTTTCTCCACATCCTCTCTAGCATCTGCTGTCTCCTGACTCTTTGATCTTAGCCATTCTGACTGGTATGAGGTGAAATCTCAGGGTTGTTTTGATTTGCATTTCCCTGATGACTTAAGATGTTGAACATTTCTTTAGATACTTCTCAGCCATTCAGTATTCCTCAGGTGAAAATTTGTGGTTTAGTTCTATACCCCATTTTTAATAGGGTTATTTGGTTCTCTGGAGTCTAACCTCTTGAGTTCTTTGTTTATATTGAATAATAGCCCTCTATTGGATGTAGGGTTGGTAAAGATCTTTTCCCAATTTGTTGCTTGCCATTTTGTCAGATTGACAGTGTCCTTTGCCTTACAGAAACTTTGTAATTGTATGAGGTCCCATTTGTCTATTCTTAGAGCATAAGCTATTGATATTCTGTTCAGGAAATTTTCCACTGTGCCCATGTACTCGAGGCTCTTCCCCAGTTTCGTTTCTATTAGTTTCAGTGTTTCTGGTTTTATGTGGAGGTCCTTGATCCACATGGACTTGATCTTAGTACAAGGAGATAAGCATTCTTCTGCATGCTAGCCGTCAACCAGCACCATTTGTTGAAAAGGCTATCTTTTGTCGACTAGATGGTTTTAGCTCCTTTGTCAAAGATCAAGTGACCATAGGTGCGTGGGTTCATTTCTGGGTCTTCGATTCTATTCCATTGTTCTACCTGCCTGTCACTGTACCAGTACCATGCAGTTTTTAAAACTATTGCTCTGAAGTACTGCTTGAGGTCTGGGATACTGAATCTCCCAGAAGTTCTTTTACTGTTGAGAATAGTTTTTTGTTATTCCAGATGACTTTGAGAATTACTCTTTCTAACTCTATGAGGAATTGAGTTGGGATTTTGGTGGGGATTGCATTGAATCTGTATATTGCTTTTGGCAAGATGGCCATTTTTACTATATTAATCCTGCCAATCCATGAGCATGCAAGATTTTTCCATCTTCTGAGGTCTTCTTCCATTTTCTTCTTCAGAGACCTGAAGTTCTTATACAGATCTTTCACTTGTTTGGTTAGAGTCACACCAAGATACTTTATATTGTTTGTGGCTATTGTGAAGGGTGTCATTTCCCTAATTTCTTTCTCAGCAGCCTGTTTATCCTTTGAGTATAGGAATGCTACTGATTTGCTTTAGTTAATTTTATATCCAGCCACATGGCTGAAGTTGTTTATCCGCTGTAAGAGTTCTCTGATAGAGTTTTTTGGGTCACTTAAGTATACTATCATATCATCTGCAAATAGTGATGATTTGACTTCTTCCTTTCCAGTTTGTATCCCTTTGACCTCCTTTTGTTGTCTAATTGCTCTAGCTAGAACTTCAAGTACTATATTGAATAAATATGGAGAGAGAGGGCAGCCTTGTCTAGTCATTGACTTCAGTGGGACTAGTGGGACAGTGCTTCAAGTTTCTCTCCATTTAGTTTGATGTTGGCTACCAGTTTGCTGTATATTGCTTTTACTATGTTTAGGTATGGGCTTTGAATTCCTGTTCTTTCCAAGACTTTCAGCATGAAAGGATGCTGAATTTTATCAAGTGCCTTTTCAGCATCTAATGAAATGACCATGTGGTTTTTTTTTTTCTTTGAGATTGTTTATGTAGTGGATTACATTGACGGATTCCCATATATTGAACCATCCCAGCATCCCTGGGATGAAGCCTACTTGATCATGGTGAGTGATCATTTTGATGTGTTCTTGGATTCCATTGGCAAGAATTTTATTATTTTTGCATCAATATTCATAAGGGAATCTGGTCTGAAGTTCTCTTTCTTTGTTGGATCTGTGTATAGTTTTGGTATCCGCGTAATTGTGGCTTCACAGAACAAGTTGGGTAGTATTCCTTCTGTTTCTATTTTGTGGAATAGTTTCAAGAGTATTGGTGTTAGGTCTTCTTTGAAGGTCTGATAATATTCTGGACTAAAACCATCTGGTCCTGTGCTTTTTTTGGTTGGGAGACTGTCAGTGACCACTTCTACTTCTTTAGGGGTTATGGGACCGTTTAGATGGTCTATATGATCCTGTTTTAACTTTGGTATTTGGTATCTGTCTAGGAAATTGCCCTTTTCCTCCAGATTTCCAGATGTGTTGAGTATAGGCCTTTGTAGTAGGATCTGATTTTTTTAAATTTCCTCAGTTTCTATTGTTATAGCCCCCTTTTCATTTCTAATTTTGTTTATTTGGATACTGTCTCTGTCCCCTCTGGTTAGTCTGGCTAAAGGTTTATCTTTCTTGTTGATTTTCTCAAAGAACCAGCTCCTGGTTTTGTTGATTCTTTATATAGTTCTTTTTGTTTCTACTTGGTTGATCTCAGCCCTGAGTTTGATGATTTCCTGCCTTCTATTCCTCTTGGATGTATTAATTTTTTTCTGTTCTAAAGCTTTCAGGTGTGCTGTTAAGCTGCTAGTGTATGCTCTCTCCAGCTTCTTTTTGGAGTCACTCAAAGATATGAGTTTTCCTCTTAGCACTGCTTCCATTGTGTCCAATAAATTTGGGTATGTTGTACCTTCATTTTCATTAAATTCTAAAAAGTCTTTTATTTCTTTTCTTATTTCTTCCTTGACCGGTATCATTGAGTAGAGCATTGTTCAGCTTCCATGTGTATATGGGCTTTCTCTTGTTTTTGTTGCTATTGAAAACCACCCTTACTCCATAGTAATCTGATAGGAGGCATGGGATTAGTTCATTCTTTTTATATCTGTTGAGGTCTGACCAGTTATGGTCAGTTTTGGAGAAGGTACCATGAGGTGCTGAGAAGAAGGTATATTCTTTTGATTTCAGGTAAAATGTTCCATAGATATCTATTAAATCCATTTGGCCCAAAACTTCTATTAGTTTCACTGTGTCTCTGTTTAATTTGTGTTTTCCTGATCTGTCCATTGAGGAGTGTGGGGTGTTAAAGTCACCTACAATTAGTGTGTGGGTATGCTTTGAGCTTCAGTAAAGTTTCTCTCTCTTTTTTTTTTTTTGGTTTTTCGAGACAGGGTTTCTCTGTGTAGTCCTGGCTGTCCTGGAACTCACTCTGTAGACCAGGCTGGCCTCGAACTCAGAAATCCACCTGCCTCTGCCTCCCAAGTGCTGGGATTACAGATGTGCGCCACCACCGCCCGGCTTGTAAAGTTTCTCTTATGAATGAGGTTGCCCTTTTATTTGGGCTGGATATGTAGGAAAATAGTGTGTAAATTTGTTTTTGTCATGGAATACCTTGGTTTCTCCATCTATGGTAATTGAGAGATTTGCTGGATATAGCAGTCTGTATTGGCATTCGTGTTCCCCTAGGGTCTGTTTGACATCTGCCCAGGATCTTCTGGCTTTCATAGTCTCTGGTGAGAAGTCTGATGTAATTCTGATAGGTCTACCTTTATATGTTACTTGACCTTTTTCCCTTACTGCTTTTAATATTCTTTCTTTGTTTAGTACATTTGGCATTTTAATTATTATGTGAAGGGAGGAATTTCTTTTCTGGTCAAATCTATTTGGAGTTCTGTAGGCTTCTTGTATGTTCATGGGTATCTCTTTCTTTAGGTTAGGGAAGTTTTCATCTATAATTTTTTGAAGACATTTACTGGCCCTTTAAAGTTGGAAATCTTCACTGTCTTCTATACCTATAATCCTTAGGTTTGGTCTTCTCATTGTGCCCTTGATTTCCTGGATGTTTTGGGTCAGGACCTTTTTGCATTTTCTTTGTTGTATCAATGCTTTCTATGCTGTCTTCTGCATCTGAAATTTTCTCTTCTATCACTTGTATTCTGTTGTTGATGCTTGGATTCATGACTCCTGACTTGTTTTCTAGGTTTTCTATGTCCAGAGTTGTTTCCCTTTGTGATTTCTTTATTGTTTCTACCTCCATTTTTAGATCCTGTATGGTTTTGTTCAATTCCTTCACCTGTTTTGTTGTGTTTTTCTATAGTTCTTTAAGGCTTCTCCCTGTTGTCTCGTGTTCTCCTGTATTTCTTTATGGGAGTTATTTATGTCCTTCTTGAAGCCTTCTAATAACATCATGAGCTCTGATTTTAAATCCAAATCTTGCTTTTCTGGTGTGTTGGGGTATCCAGGACTTGCTGTTGAGGGAAAATTGGGCTCAGATGATGCCATATTGCAGTGATTTCTGTTAGTAAAGTTTCTACATTTGCCTTTTGCCATCTGGTTATCTCTGGTGTTAGCTGGTCCTGCTGTTATTGGCTGGTGCTTGTCCCTCCAGTGTGCCTGCAAGCCTATATTAACACCCTTGGGTGACCGGCTTTCCCCTCAAACAGAGTGCTGTGGGGCTGCCCTGCTCTTGGGTGCAGATGGGGCCCTGACAGGCCATGTCCCAAGTGATCTTACACTCAGTTGTTCCCTGCATACCTGACTGCTTGTCTGTTCAGTCACAGGAGCAAAGATCTGATCTTTTTTTCAAGACTATTTCAGGACAGATGTTATAGCTAGTAAGAAGAACAAAATTATGATTCCCATATTGGTTTGTTTCTACTCTGTGAAGATCAACTGTCTACAATGTTTGTGCCAAGATACTGTAATGCAAAAACAAAAAAAATAGTTGATTCTTATTATCTTACAACTTAAATTTTATGATACATACTTTATATTTACCAGTATATAAATAAAAGTACAATAAAATTAATATCTAGTAATTATACATTCCTCAAAGTTAATGTAAATCCCAAATGTCAGTTTTTAAGTGATCATAATTAAATATCACATTATTATGTAAAATAAAAATTGATTTATTTATTAAGACTTTCTTAGAATATACTTTATATTTCATGAATCTTTATTAAGCTATTATTAAATTCTAATTCCATTTAATTTAGTTGAATCCCCTCATCCATTGTGTATTTATGAAGTACTTACTAATGTTGGGCATGTTTTAGGCACATGATTCTCCTAATATTTTCCAGAAAAGATACACAAACATAGTTGAAAATCCGAGAATTTCATGATTTATTGTCACTGTTCCTTCTAGTTGTAATATTCTGAAGTTTGTGTCAACCCCAACATTTCTAAAGTATAAATTTTTTATGAAATTTAAAAAAATGAGACTATGTGATGAAGTTACTTTTTGGGGTCATGAAGGAAACTGAAAATATAAAGAGGAATACTATCAGTGTATGTAAAGTAATTCACATATTTTAATTTTACATGAAAGCCACTTTCAATACAATGTCAAAGTGACACTTCTGAAATTCTCCTTTGGTATGTAAGAACCAACCATATAATTTTACTGTTTGATTATTCTTGTTTTAAAATTGAATGGTGATTCCATTCCAATGTTTGTAAATACTCTGCTACATTTAAGTTTGGTGTGTGTCTAGCTTGTCTTCCCATCCCAGTTCAGGATTTTAAAGAGATGTTCACTCTACAGTTTCTTCTCATTGTCCCTATAATTTTCCCTTTAATGAGGTTTCGGGAATGTGGGTTCTATGAATTGAACTAGATTTAGCTGCTTTCTTTGATTCCTGGAATTTTTAATTAAATACCTAAGAAAATTATAGGTGACTTCAGCTCCTTGGAAATGTGGAATAGAGTAGAAAACTAAGCATTTGAGATGAGTCACACAAGCGCTGGTAGGGTTTATGCCACAGAGATAATGTATACACCTCTATACAACTTTTCCTTCTGTGCCCTCAGTCTTTCAGTATCTGCATGAGCATGTTTTCCTGCGTAGGCACACTGTCCTTAGGCATTGTGATCCCAGAACTCCTACAAGACCTCATAATTAAATGCCAGAATAATCAAGATAAGAATCTTATGAAATTTTATTTTGAAGTAATAGAAACCCAGTTTAAAGTAGGACTCTGTATCTCAAAGCATAAACTCCTCTCTGATTTGCTTCTTTGCAATAAGTCAATTTATTGTGATTTGCTCTACATAGAGAAAAATCTTGAGTGTACCCATCTACAGATTTTGACAAGTGCATGATGCCCCTGGTGTCATAGTGAGTGCATATGCCATTCTTACCACCCAGGAAGCTCTTCAATGCCTATGTTAGTCACATCTTTCTAACACCTCAAATGCTTGGTAACTAGTGATCTGTTTTCTATCTTTATGGCCTTGTCTTTCAACAATTTAGTTGTTTTGCATTTGCCTTCATTCTCTTAATATAATGAATTTCAAATTTACCCATGGTCACATAGAGATGGAGATGATACTTTTCACTAATGAGTAGCATTCCCCTTGCATAGATTGATTGCCTAAGTTTTATTTCTTTGACTTGCTGAATAACCATCTTGAGAATAATGAGTATCATAAACATCTATACAGGTTTTTACGTAAATGTAAATTTTATTTCTCTTAGATAAATACTTAGGATTCAGTCACCAGGGTATATGGGAATCCAACATTTAACTTTATTTAAGAATTGTTGATTGTTTTCTGTGTGTCTATATTATTTTATATTCCTACCTGCAGTATATGAGAGTTCCATCTACCATCTATCTTAAGCAACACTCGGTATCATAACTTATTTTTTGCTTCTTTGTTTTTCTTGCAGTCACTCCTAAAAGTGTAGAGTAGTGTCACTTTGTGGTTATTTTAATTTCAGCAGGCAAGAGAATGTATATAATGTTATGTAATCATATATGCAAATGCTGCCTTAATATCTGTAATAAAAATAATTAGGTAAGAATAGAGACTCTTTATTTGGAGTCATTAAAATATTGATTCACCAAACAATCATCCTTACTCTATTTAGAGACAATATCTTATTGGGTGTCTTAGTTTGGGTTTTACTGCTGTGAACTGACACCATGACCAATGCAAGTTTTATAAAGACAACATTTAATTGGGGCTGGCTTACAGGCTCAGAGGTTCAGTCAATTGTCATCAAGGCAGAAACATGGCAGCATCCAGGCAGATACGGTGCAGGAGGAGCTGAGAGTTCTATCTCTTCATCTGAAGGCGGCTAGTGGAAGACTGACTTCCAGGCAACTAGGGTGAAGGTCTTAAGCCCACACCCACAGTGACACACCTACAACAAGGCCACACCTCCTAATAGTGCCACTCCCTGGGAAAAGCATATACAAACCATAACATTCCACTCCCTGGCCCCCATAGGCTTGTTCAAACATGAGTCTATGGGGGCCATACTTAAACATAGCATAATGCAAAATACATTTAGTCCAACTTCAAAAGTCCCTGTAGTCTATAGCAGTCACAACAGTGTTAAAAGTCCAAAGTTCAAGGTCCCTTTTGAGATTCATCCAATCACTTAACTGTAATCCCCCAAGCAAGACAGGAAACCAGCTGGGTAAAGTCCAAACTCTGCATCTCCATGTCTGATGGCAAAGCAGTCTTCAGATATTCAACTCCTTTTTCATCTTTGTTGACTGCAACAAGGTTCTTTCTCCTGGGCTTGTTCCACTCCCTGTTAGCAGCTTTCCTTGGCAGGCATCTTGTGGCTCTGGCATCTTTAACATCTTGGGTACCCCAAGTCAATTTCAGCTTCACAGCTTCTTGTTCCAATGTCCGAGATCCACACATGATCTTCTGTGTATTTCCAAAGAGCTGGTGTCACTTCTCCAGCTCTGCCCTTTGTAACACTCTAAGTTCAGATTGATCCACTCCACTGCCACTGCTGTTCTTGGTTGTCATCCCATGGTACTGGCATCTCCAATATGCTAGGGTCTTCCACTGCAACTATAATTCACCAAAGCCTCTCATAGGCTCACTTCATAGTACCAAGCCTCAACTCCTTTGCATGACCCCTTCAGTCCTGGGCTGTCAATTACAACTGAGGGTACACTTTCACCAATGGCCTTTCATGGCCTCTCACAGTACCAAGCCTCAGCTGTTCTTCATGATGCCTTCATGCCTTCAAAACTAGTACCACCTGGATGATTCTTACACGTTACCAAGTACAGCTGCAGCATGAGGAACACTTGGCTATCTCTGGAATACAGCTTCTTTGTGCTCTCAGAAAACACTTCCCATATTTCACCTCAGTGATGCTGGTCTTTTCTTAATCACCACTAATTTCTTAGCTCCAGCTAACCAACATCAATTGTCCCAGTAGTCTCCTTATCCTCTTGAATATAAAGCCAGAGATACATGGCTGAAGCTGCTGAGTTCTGCTGCTTGCAGGAGCTGGAACACTGGCCCCCTTGTTCTATTACATTATCACTAGCTTCCGTTTTCCCAGCTCCTTCACTGCCTAAGTTGGCCATCCTGAATCTTGCTCCTTAGACTGACCTTGAACTCAAGAGATCTGCATGCCTGTCTTCTAAGCACTGGGATTAAAGGTGTGGTCCACCAAGCCTGGATTAAAGTTTTTCTTCACCTAGAATTTGTTCCCTTCTAGGCTGACCTTGAACTCAGAGATCTGCTTATCTTTGCTTCCTGGGATTAAAGGCTTGTACTACCAATCCTGGACCTAAAGTTAACTGGGTGAATCTTGCCCCCAAGGTCACCACTCCTTTAATTCAGTTTAATATCCTTGAATTCAGCTCCATTTCACTTCCTGGAGTCCCTTTAATACTCAAACTATATATTTTGTACTTTTCCTTTCTCAGCTTGCTATGTTTATTCAAAATTCTCTTTATCAGACTTAACCAGAGAACAAAGTCTTTGTTGGGCTTTTTTGAGACTTTCTTTGCAGATACAGTTAATATAAATCTCTTTACCTTGGCCCTAGGCAGTCTCTTCAGGCAATGGCAAAAAGCAGCCATGTTCTTCACCCAAACATCACAAAAACAGTCTCTCAGCCACATATTAAAGTTCTTCATTGAAACCTCTTGGGCTGTCAGGCCTACACAGTTAAAATGACCCTCAGCACCACTGTCTTCCATATTCCTACTAGTCTGGCCCATTAAGCCCCACTTAAAGAATTCCGTGGCTTTCCAAATCCAAAGTCCCAAAATCCACGTTCTTCCAAAGAAAAGCATGGTCAGGCCTATCACAGCAATACCCCACTCCTGGTACCAACTTCTGTCTTAGTTTGGGTTTTACTGCTGTGAACTGACACCATGACCAATGCAAGTTTTATAAAGACAACATTTAATTGGGGCTGGCTTACAGGCTCAGAGGTTCAGTCAATTGTCATCAAGGCAGAAACATGGCAGCATCCAGGCAGATACGGTGCAGGAGGAGCTGAGAGTTCTATCTCTTCATCTGAAGGCGGCTAGTGGAAGACTGACTTCCAGGCAACTAGGGTGAAGGTCTTAAGCCCACACCCACAGTGACACACCTACAACAAGGCCACACCTCCTAATAGTGCCACTCCCTGGGAAAAGCATATACAAACCATAACATTGGGCAATAACAAAAGACACTTAGTTATCACAGCAAAAGAGGCTGTGCTATTGTGCTAGTAAATGCAGGTCAGTGGTGCTTCCAAATATTTTACAGTGCATGAAAACACCCACATCTGCCCTAAACAAAGTATTGTCGAGTGTAAAATGCCAGTAGTATCAAAATTAAGAAGCACATCCAATGAAAGTGACACAGTTTAGCACATTAGATGGGAAAAGACTCAACACAAAATGCATTAATGTTAGGAAGCCATGATGCATCTCAGTGGTCAGTAAGAGGTTAATAAAGTTAGAAAAATTGAGACTGTCACATTCTGTCAGTCTCATCAACTGTCATTCAGCTCAAGAGTGATTTACATAAGTAACAATAATGTCTTCAGAGTGCTATCTATGAATAGTGGATATTAAAACAATTTTAAATATCTGAACTAATGTAGAATATTAAGTAAACTCTAATAAATATTTTTTGATGTTTCATTGTTATTTTTAGTGTGGCTACTGCCTACTTTAGATTTACATTAAGTCTTAGGATTTTTGTTATGTTTTAGCTTTATTTGATATGTGTGTTTGGCCTTCTTTTCTATAAATTCTGAGCATACTCTCATTTAGTATGACAAAGAAAAAACTTGATGTTGCCTGACCACATGGTATATAAGTTGGTAATTTGTTTTTTAAACCTGAGATAAACAATGGCCTTCTCCTATGTGTACTATATCAGGGTTAAATAGACCGTCCCCTGAAAATCATCTTCAAAAATTAAAATTTATTCCCAGTGAAAGGGCTAAATTGTGTCAGACTTTCTCAGGCTGTTCATTCTGGTGGATTTGCCCAAATTGTTTCCATGCCGTTATGTTCAGTTGTCTAAGTCTTTGGTTATTACTTTATATTTAAATTTACATTTCTCTGAACTCAAGTAAAAATTTGTTTGTTGGTTTGGACTATTAGAAAATAACAAATTTCCTTATTTCAGTCATAAAATTGGGTACAATTTTTAATGACATCAGGAACCTAAGGAACCAGTTCAGACCCATTCATAGTGAGCTGTAAGAGTAGATATTTCTTAGACTCTCTTGAAAACAGCAAGTCCTAATTTGAGTTTCCTTTCCTTGCTGCTTGTTTCACAAGCTTGTTCTGTGGGAATGAAGCAGTTTCAGGTGACACATATGGTTCTCTACACTTAACATACTGCCCATTAGAGGGCAGTAGTGCACAGACACAGCAGCTAGGAAACCAAATAGTAGATTTGCATCAGATAAACACAGTACTTCATAAATTAGCAAATCTATCTAAGATCTAAGTTTTACTGTAAAATGTTTCTGCAACTACAGATAAGCTCACCTTTGAACTTTTAACAGGGAGTTTTCAAATGCTTATATACGTTTGGTTTACAGCTTTTCTGATTTGTTAATAGGAGCACTGTTAATGAGCAATATCTTTTCTTTAAGAATGATTTATCTTTAGACTTGCTGTTGCTTTTACTAAAAGTGCAATCGCTATTTACTAGCATATACATAGTTGGTATTGCAATATTAGAAAAGAAAGTCTGGGTGTGGTGGCGCACGCCTGTGATCCCAGCACTTGGGAGGCAGAGGCAGGTGGATTTCTGAGTTTGAGGTCAGCCTGATCTACAGAGTTGAGTTCCAGGACAGCCAGGGCTATACAGAAAAACCCTGTCTCAAAAAACCAAGAATAAAAAGAAAGGAAAGGAAAGGAAAGGAAAGGGAAAAGGGGAAAGGGGAAAGGGGAAAGGGGAAAGGGGAAAGGGGGAAGGGGAAAAGGAAAAAGGGAAAGGGAAAAAGGGAAAGGGAAAAAGGGAAAGGGAAAAAGGGAAAGGGAAAAAGGGAAAGGGAAAAAGGGAAAGAGAAAAGGGAAAGGGAAAAAGGGAAAGGGAAAGGGAAAGGAAAGGAAAGGGGAAAAAGGAAAAGAAAAGAAAGGCATGCATTTCATTTTAAGCACATGGTATCATACAAAAACATTTAATAGAGAACTGTTTTTAAAATAAATGTTATCTAGACTTTTAGAAAATAGCCTTAGATTGATTCTGGGATGTGTGTAATGTTTTTGTTATGAAAATATCCCTGTAACAGCTGGTAAGAGCCCTTCCGAGACATCTGTGATAGGTTCTGTATTATTGTCAGGACAGATGAGGATGAGCAAGTCATCCTGTCCCAGATCACACTTGATGAAATGCTCCGGCTTGGGTATGAACCCACGGGCATTCTGAAATCAGAGAACATAAACTAATAGTACCTTGATGTACTCATTGGATTACCTAAATTTGCTGCTTAATTGTAATCCTATACCTAGTTTTACCATGTTTTCATGTCTAATCTTATATATGGGCTGTCTATTCAGCTTGTCCATTTTTTTAAGGTGAAAAGTTAAAATTATTCTTTTATTTTCATTGCTAACATTACATTAATCCTATTTTTTCCTAGTGAGTATACTTTTTTTTCTGTGTTTTCTTTTTTTTCCTACTTTTTTTATTGGATATATTCTATATTTACATTTCATTTCCCTTTTTCTGGTTCCCCACCCCCCCCAAAGGTCCCACATGCCCTTTTCCCTCCCCATGTTCCCCCATCCACCCTTTCCCACTTCCCTGTTCTGGTATTCCCATACACTGATGCTTTGAGCCTTTCCAGAACCAGGGTCCACTCCTTTCTTCTTGTCAGACATCATTTGGTATGTGGATTGTGTCTTTGGTGTCCCAAGAGTCTAGGCTAATATCCACTTATCAGTGACTGTATACCATGGGTATTCTTTTGAGACTGGGTCACCTCACTTAGTATGACATTCTCCAGCTCCATCCATTTCTCTAAGAATTTCATGAATTCATTGTTTCTAATGGCTGAGTAGTACTCCATTGTGTATATATACCACATTTTTTGTATCCATTCTTCCGTTGAGGGACATCTGGGTTCTTTCCAGCTTCTGGCTATTATAAATAGGGCTGCTATGAACATAGTGGAGCATTTATCCTTATTGCATGCTGAAGAATGTTCTGGGTATATGCCCAGGAGTGGTATGGCTGGGTCCTCCGGAAGTATCATGTTCAGTTTTCTGAGGAACCGCCAGATTGATTTCCAAAGTGGTTGTACCAGCTTGCAGTCCCACCAGCAGTGGAGGAGTGTTCCTCTTTCTCCACATCCTCACCAACACCTGCTGTTTCCTGAGTTTTTAATCTTAGCCATTCTGACTGGTGTGAGGTGAAATCTCAAGGTTGTTTTGATTTGCATTTCTCTAATGACTAATGATGTTGAACATTTTTTAAGGTGTTTCTCAGCCATCCGAATTCCTTCAGGTGAAAAGTGTTTGTTTAGCTCTGTGCCCCATTTTTTGATAGGCTTATTTGGTTTTCTGGGGTCTAACTTCTTGAGTTCTTTGTACATATTGGATATTAGCCCTCTATCAGATGTTGGGTTGGTGAAGATCTTTTCCCAATTTGTTGGTTGCTGATTTGTCCTTTTGACAGTGTCTTTTGCCTTACAGAAACTTTGTAATTTTATAAGGTCCCATTTGTCAATTCTTGATCTTAGAGCATAAGCTATTGGTGTTCTGTTCAGGAACTTTCCCCCTGAGCCAATGTCCTCAAGGGTGTTCCCCAGTTTCTTTTCTATTAATTTTAGTGTGTCTGGATTAATGTGGAGATCCTTGATCCACTTGGAGTTGAGCTTAGTACAAGGAGATAAGAGTGGATCAATTCTCATTCTTCTGCATGTTGACCTCCAGTTGAGCCAGCACCATTTGTTGAAAAGGCTATCTTTCTTCCACTGGATGTTTTCAGCTCTTTTGTCAAAGATCAAATGGCCATAGATGTGTGGGTTCAATTCTGGGTCTTCAATCCTATTCCACTGATCCACCTCTCTGTCACTGTACCAATACCATACAGTTTTTAACACGACTGTTCTGTAGTATTGCTTGAGGTCCAGGATATTGATTCTCCCAGAAGTTCTTTTACTGTTGATGATAGTTTTACCTATCCTGGGTTTTTTGTTATTCCAGATGAATTTGAGAATTGCTCTTTCTAACTCTATGAAGAACTGAGTTGGGATTTTGATGGGGATTGCGTTGAATCTATATATTGCTTTTGGCAAGATTGCCATTTTAACTATATTAAGCCTGCCAACCCACAAGCATAGAAGATTTTTCCATTTTCTGAGGTCTTCTTCCATTTCCTTCTTCAGAGACCTGAAGTTTTTGTTATACAAATCTTTCACTTGTTTGGTTAGAGTCACACCAAGATACTTTATAATGTTTGTGGCTATTGTGAAGGGTGTCATTTCCCTAATTTCTTTCTCAGCCTGCTTATCCTTTGAGTATAGGAAGGCTACTGATTTGCTTAAGTTGATTTTATAAACAGCCACTTTGCTGAAGTTGTTTATCAGCTTTAGAAGTTCTCTGATGGAGTTTTTTGGGTCACTTAAATATACTATCATATCATCTGCGAATAGTGATAGTTTGATATCTTCCTTTCCAATTTGTATCCCTTTGATTTCCTTATGTTGTCGAATTGCTCTAGCTAGTACCTCAAGTACTATATTGAAAAGATATGGTGAGAGGGGGCTGCCTTGTGTAGTCCCTGATTTTAGTGGGATTGCTTCAAGTTTCTCTCCGTTTACTTTGATGTTGGCTACCAGTCTGCTGGAAATTGCTTTTACTATGTTTAGGTATTGGCCTTGAATTCCTGTTCTTTCCAAGACTTTTAGCATGAAAGGATGCTGAATTTTGTCAAATGCTTTTTCAGCATCCAATGAGATGACCATGTAGTTTTTTTTTTTTTTTTGAGTTTGTTTATGTAGTGGATTATGTTGATGGATTTCCGTATATTGAACATCCCTGCATCCCTGGGTTGAAGCCAACTTGATCATGGTGAATGATCGTTTTGATGTGTTCTTGGATTTGGTTGGCAAGAACTTTATTGAGTATTTTTGCGTCGATGTTCATAAGGGAGATTGGTCTGAAGTTCTCTTTCTTCGTTGGATCTTTGTGTGGTTTTGGTATCTGGGTAATTGTGGCTTTGTAGAATGAGTTGGGTAGTGTTCCTTCTGTTTCTATTTTGTGGAATAATTTGAAGAGTATTGGTATTAGGTCTTCTTTGAAGGTCTGATAGAATTCTGCACTAAAACCATCTGGTCCTGTGCTTTTTTTGGTTGGAAGACTTTCTATGACCCCTTCTATTTCTTTGGGGATTGTGGGACTGTTTAGACGATCTATTTGATCCTGATTTAATTTTGGTATTTGGTATCTGTCTAGGAAATTTTCCATTTCCTCCAGATTCTCCAGTTGTGTTGAGTATAGGCTTTTGTAGTAGGATCTGATGATTTTTTGAATTTCCTCAGTTTCTGTTGTTATATCTCCCTTTTCATTTCTAATTTTGTTAATTTGAATACTGTCTCTGTGCCTTTTGGTAAGTCTGGCTAGGGGTTTATCTATCTTGTTGATTTTCTCAAAGAACCAGCTTCTGGTTTTGTTGATTCTTTGTATGGTTCTTTTTGTTTCAACTTGATTGATTTCAGCCCTGAGTTTGATGATTTCCTGTCTTCTACTCCTCCTGGGTGAAATAGCTTCTTTTTGTTCCAGAGCTTTCAGGTGTGCTGTTCGTTAAGTTGCTAGTATATGCTCTCTCCTGTTTCTTTTTGGAGGCACTCAGGGCTATGAGTTTTCCTCTTAGCACTGCTTTCATTGTGTCCCATAGATTTGGGTATGTTGTGCCTTCATTTTTATTAAATTCTAGAAAGTCTTTGATTCTTTATCTCTTCCTTGAGTAAGGTATCATTGAGTAGAATATTGTTCAGCCTCCATGTGTATGAGGATTTTCTGTTGTTTTTGTTTTTATTGAAGACCACTCTTACTCCATGGTGATCACATAGGAGGCATGGGATTAGTTTGATCTTCTTATATTTGTTGAGCTCTGACTTGTGACCAATTATATGGTCGATTTTGGAGAAGGTACCATGAGGTGCTAAGAAAAAGGTATAGTCTTTTGCTTTAGGATGAAATGTTCTATATATATCTGTTAAATCCAATTGGTCCAAAGTTTCAGTGAGTTTCCCTGTGTCCCTGTTTAGTTTCTGTTTTCCTGATCGGTCCATTGAGGATAGTGGAGTGTTCAGGTCCCCCACAATTATTGTGTTAGGTGCAATGTGTGCTTTGAGCGTTAGTAAAGTTTCTTTTACAAATGAGGGTGCCCTTGCATTTGGAGCATAGATGTTTAGAATTGAGTTCTTCTTGGTGGATTTTTCCTTTGACCTGCAAGAAAGAAGTGACATTCTGTATCTCTTCTGATGACTTTAGGTTGAAAGTCAATTTTATCTGATATTAGAATGGCTATTCCAGCTCGCTTCCGGAGACCATTTGCTTGTATAATTGTCTTCCAGCCTTTTACTCTAAGGTAATGTTTGTCTTTGACCCTGAGGTGTGTTTCCTGTATGCTGCAAAATGTAGGGTCCTGTTTTCGTATCCAGTCTGTTAGTCTATGTCTTTTTATTGGGGAATTGAGTCCATTGATGTTAAGAGATATTAAGGAATAGTGATTATTTCTTCCTGTAATTTTTGATGTTATTTTTGTTTTTGAGTGGTAATCTTATTTTGAGTTTGATGGAAGAAGGTTACTATCTTGCTTTTTCCAGGGTGTAGTTTCCCTCCTTGTATTGGAGTTTTCCTTGTATTATCCTTTGTAGGACTGGGTTAGTAGAAAGATATTGTGAAAATTTGGTCTTGTTATAGAATATTTTGATTTCTCCATCTATGTTGATTGAGAGTTTTGCTGGGTATAGTAGTCTTGGCTGACATTTGTGTTCTCTTAGGGTCTGCATGAGATCCGCCCAGGATCTTCTAGCTTTCATGGTCTCTGGTGAGAAGTCTGGTGTGATTCTGATAGGTCTTCCTTTATATGTTACTTGACCCTTTTCTCTTACTGCCTTTAATATTCTTTCTTTGTTTATTACGTTTGTGGTTTTGATTATTATGTGACAGGAGGTATTTCTGTTCTGGTCTAGTCTGTTTGGAGTTCTGTAAGCTTCTTGTATATTCATGGGCATCTCTCTCTCTTTAGGTTAGGGAAGTTTTCTTCCATAATTTTGTTGAAGATATTTGCTGGCCCTTTAAATTGTAGATCTTCACTCTCATCTATCCCTATAATCCTTAGGTTTGGTCTTCTCATTGTGTCCTGGATTTCCTGGATATTTTGGGTTACAAGCCTTTTTGCCCGAGGCAAGATGGCGCCCTCCTCTGCAAGTTGATCAAGCTGGACCCCAGCGGTCGGCGAGAGCCAAGCTGTTGGTGCACAGACCTCCCGCCACCGAGCTGCTCTAGTTCTGGGTGCCAGAAAGGGCCTGACGGGTAGTAGATATTAGGTTAAGAGTCTGTCCATGCACCTGGCTATAGCTGCTAGCCGCCTGCAGTACCTGGAGGAAAGATGGCACCCTCTTCTGCAAGCTGATCGAGCTGGACCCAGCTTGTCCATTTAACCCTTCACTAATAGTTATAAGATTGCATACATCTGAAACCTTGACTCGGCTTTTTTTGGGGGGGTGGTGGGATTTGGTTTTTTTCGAGACAGGTTTTCTCTGTATAGCCCTGGCTGTCCTGGAACTCACTCTATAGGTCAGGCTGGCCTCAACTCAGAAATCCGCCTGCCTCTGTCTCCCAGAGTGCTGTGATTACAGGCATGCACCACCATCGCCCAGCTGTGATAGGAGTTGCTGCATGTAACCTTTATTTTCCTGAATGACCTTTGTCATTGCTAGAACACCAGGTAATAGAGGTGCTAAGAAAAAAAAAAATGTCAAACGAGATACTTGCAAGCACACCAGAAAAGCAAGATCTGGATTTAAAAATCACATCTCATGCTGCTGATAAAGGTTTTCAAGAAGGACATAAATAACTCCCTTAAAGAAATACAGGAGAACACAAGATAAACAGGTAGAAGCCCTTAAAGAGGAAACATAAAAATCCCATAAAGAATTACAGGAAAACACAAACAAGTGAAGGAACTGAATAAAACCATCCAGGATTTAAAAACGGAAGTAGAAACAATGAGGAAGCCACAAAAGGAGACAACTCTGGAGATAAAAAACTTTGGAAAGAAATCAGGAGTCATAGATGCAAACATCAACAACAGAATACAAGAGATAGAAGAAAGAATCTCAGGTGCTGACAATACCATAGAAAGCATTGACTCAAGAGCAAAGAAAATGCAAAAATGCAAAAAGCTTGTAACATCCAAGAAATCCAGGACACAGTGAGAGAGCCAAACCTAAGGATTATAGGTATAGAAGAGAGCAAAGATTTACAACCTAAAGGGCCAGTAAATGTCTTCAATAAAATTATAGAAGAAAACTTCCCTAACCTAAAGAGGGAGATGCCTATGAACATACAAGAAGCCTGCAGAACTCCAAACAGACTAGACCAGAACAGAAATTCCTCCCGTCACATAATAAAACACCAAATATACTAAACAAAGCAAGAAGATCCTGGGCAGATCTCATACAGATCCAAAGAGAAAACAAATGCCAACCCAGACTACTATACCCAGCAAAACTCTCAATCACCATAGATGGAGAAACCAAAATATGCCATGATAAAACCAAATTTACACAATCTTTCCACAAATACAGCCTTACAGAGGATAATAGGTGGAAAACACCAATATAAGGAGGGTAGCCATACCCTTGAAAAAGCAAGATAGTAATCTTTCAAGAAACCCAAAAAAAGATAACCATACAAACATAAAAATAACATCAAAAATAACAGGAAGCAACAATCACTATTCCTTAATAGCTCTTAACATCAATGGACTCAATTCCCCAATAAATAGACATAGACTAACAAACTGGATATGTAAATAGGACCCAACATTTTGCTGCATACAGGAAACGCATCTCAGTGTCAAAGACAAACACTACCTCAGAATAAAAGGCTGGAAAAACAGTTTCCAAGCAAATGGTTCCAGAAAACAAGCTGGAGTGGCCATTCTAATATTGGATAAAATTGACTTTCAACCAAGTCGTCAAATAAAAAAAAAAATCTACCAACATGAACTCTCTTAACATCTATGCTCCAAATGCAAGGGCACCCACATTGGTAAAAGAAATTTTATTAAAGCTCAAAGCACACATTGCACCTCACATAACAATTGTGGGTGACTTCAACATCCCACTCTCATCAATGGACAAATCAGAGAAACAAACTAAACAGAGAGACAGTGAAACTAACAGAAGTTATGGACCTAATGGATTTAACAGATACTTATAGAACATTTCATCCTAAATCAGTACCTCATGGTATGTTCTCCAATATTGACCATATAATTAGTCACAAAACAGACCTCCACTCAATGATACCTTGGTCAAGGAAGAAATGAGGAAAGAAATCAAAGACTTTTTAGAATTTAATGAAAATGAAGGTATAACATACCCAAACTTAAGTGACACAATGAAAGCATGCAGAACAATGCAAATCGATCCATTCTTATCTCCTTGTACTAAGCTCAAGTCCAAGGGGATCAAGGACCTCCACATAAAACCAGACACACTGAAACTAATAGAAAGTGGGGAAGAGCCTTGAGTACATGGGCACAGGGTAAAATTTCCTGAACAGAACACCAATAGCTTATGCTCTAAGATCAAGAATTGACAAATGGGACCTCATAAAATTACAAAGTTTCTGTAAGACAAAGGACACTGTCAGTAGGACAAAACAGCAACCAACAAACTGGGAAAAGATCTTTACCTACATCTACATCTGACAGAGGGCTA
This sequence comes from Apodemus agrarius, assembly GCA_964023405.1. Classification (NCBI taxonomy): domain Eukaryota; kingdom Metazoa; phylum Chordata; class Mammalia; order Rodentia; family Muridae; genus Apodemus; species Apodemus agrarius. The sequence goes on along the minus strand of OZ030005.1, from coordinate 103,463,034 downwards.
ATATCCAATATATACAAAGAACAATATATGCAAAGAACTCAAGAAGTTAAGACTCCAGAGAACCAAATAACCCTATTAAAACATGGGGTACAGAGCTAAACAAAGAATTTTTAACTCAGGAATATCAAAGCACCTAAAGAAATGTTCAGCATCCTTAGTCATCAAGGAAATGCAAATCAAAACAACCCTAAGATTTCACCTTACACTGGTCAGAATCACTAAGATCAAAAACTCAAGAGACAGCAGGTGCTAGAGAGGATGTGGTGAAAGAGGAACACTCCTCCATTGCTGGTGGAATTTCAAGCTGGTATAACCACTGTGGAAATCAGTCTGGTGGTTCCTCAGAAAACTAAGCATAACACTTCTGAAGGACCCCATTAAACCACCCCTGGGCATATACCCAGAGGATTCCCCAGCATGTAATAAGGACACATGCTCCACTGTTCATAGCATCCCTATTTATAATAGTCAGAAGCTAGAAAGAACCCAGATGACCCTCAACAGAGGAATGGATACAGAAAATGTAGTATAGTTACACAATGAAATACTACTCAGCTATTAAAGACAATGAATTCATGAAATTCTTAGGCAAATGGGTGGAACTGGAAAATATCATCCTGAGTGAGGTAACCCAATCACAAAAGAAGTCACATGGTATGCACTCACTGATAAGTGGATATTAGCTTGGAATACCAACACACAATTCACATATCAAATGAAGTTCATGAAGACGAAGAACAAAGTATGGATATTCTGGTCCTTCTTCGAAGAGGGAACAAAATACCCACAGAAGGAGATACAGAGACAAAATGTGGAGCAGAGTCTGAGGCAAAGACCATCCAGAGACTGCCCACCTAGGAATCCATCCCATATACAGTTACAAAACACAGACACTATGGCGGATGCCCACAAGTGCTTGCTGACCGGAGCTGTCACCTGGGAGGCTCTGCCAGTGTGTGACAAATACAGAGGGGGACACTCTCAGCCAGCCATTGAACTGAGCGCGGGCTCCCCAGTGGAGAAGCTCGTTAAAGGACCCAAGGAGCTGAAAGGGTTTGCAGTGCCATAGGAGGAACAACAATATGAGTCACCCAGTACTCCCAGAGCTCTCATGGACAAAACCATCAACCAAAGAGTACACATGGAGTTACCCATGGCTTCAGATGCAAAGGCAGCAGAGGATGGCCTTGTTGGACATCAAAGGGAGCAGAGGCCCTTGGTCCTGGGAAGGCTTCATGGTATAGTGTAGGGGAATGCCAGGACAGGGAAGTGGAAGAGTGTTAATTGGAGAACAGGGGGAGGGGAGATAGGTTGTGAGATATTCAGGGGTGGGGGACCAGGAAAGAGGGCAACATTTGAAGTGTAAATTAAAGAATATATCTAATTAAAAAAAATGAGGAAGCTGGGCGTGGTGGCGCATGCCTGTAATCCCAGCACTTGGGAGGCAGAGGCAGGTGGATTTCTGAGTTCGAGGCCAGCCTGGTCTACAGAGTGAGTTCCAGGACAGCCAGGACTACACAGAGAAACCCTGTCTCGAAAAAACCAAAAAAAAAAAAAAAAAAAAAAAAAAAGAGCCGGGCAGTGGTGGTGCATGCCTGTAATCCCAGCACTCTGGGAGGCAGAGGCAGGCGGATTTCTGAGTTCGAGGCCAGCCTGGTCTACAGAGTGAGTTCCAGGACAGCCAGGGCTACACAGAGAAACCCTGTCTCAAAAAACCAAATCCAAAAAAAAAAAAAAAAAAGAGGAGGCTCTATATGGCTCAGTGGGTAAAGCCTTGTAAACCCTACAACCTGAGTTCAGGTCCCCAGAGTTCATGTAAAAATAAGACACAGTAGTGTCCACATCCATAATTTATTTCAGTGTACTTCAGTGGGTAAGTGGAATGCAAAGATAGGAGAAATGCCAGAAGCTTGAAAGCAAGCTAGCCTAACCTACACAGTGGGGAACAAAAGAGACCTTGTCTCAAACAAGATATAAAGTAAGAAACAACATCCAAAATTTTCCTCAGACCTTTACACACACTTCAGGTGACACACATATGAACATATACATATATATACATATGCAAATATCTTTAAAAGTTGTTATGATGACTATTTACTTCATTTTAAATAAAGTACAGAGAAGGTTTTTTTAATTGCTACGAAAATCAGTCAAAGTAGAAATAATATTCTTTAAAGGATTTGGAATTTAGGGTTCATATGAATTACCTCTCCACTCTGGAAAAACTATATCCACTGTATTTTAGAAGACTGATAATTAATATACTGAGAATGTGGATAGAAATCATACCTAATGATTAATGCATCATACAGAAGTGAGTCCCAGGGACCACAGATGCTGATGTCTGTGTTCATTCCAGGCATAAACACAACCTGATTATTATCTTAGGTAAGTTATTTGTCTAGCATCTCATATAGAGTAGTACAAGAACCAAAATCTAGTGTTTTGACACATCAAAGAGTCTCATTTTCATTGTGTTCGAGAAATGCTAGCTGTATCCTCTAATTCATTTTCTAGTTCTGAGCCAAATAACCAGAAAGAATTTTGGGCAACAGTTCTAATAGATGCTGACAGTTGACCATTTTTAACTGACAAGAGTGTGTTATAGGATATGAATGAGTTTAGTCTACACCGTGAATAGCATAGGTTCAGTGGAAATAAGGAATTTTCTGGTGGCAGAAGGATAATAAATGCTAGAAGTGGTCTAAGAAAGGTTGTAAAGCAGCCTTCCCTAGAGAACTTTATAGAATACATGCATTCCACTCTGGTCAGGATTTGAAATAGAATCCTCCTTAAATTGATGCTAGATAAAGTTTCACACAGGCCCTGAGAGTCTTAAAAATATTAGCTGATGGGATTAGGGTTGTAGCTCAGTGGAAGCGTATAGAGAGTCCTGCGTTCAATCCCCTGCCCCCCAGAAACTTTAAATTAACTAAATTATTACAGTTTTGATATGTATCAAATATCTCATATTGGTAGAGTACACTGGAAGTTAGTTAGTGCCTTCTGCATGCCTGCCATCTTTCCTGCAGTAGGGATACAGAATAAGACGGATGACACAACAGCAGCAAAAACAAAAATAAAACACTAACTTTTTAATATGGGGCTGGAGAGAGGACCCAGAAGTTCAATTCTTAGCAACCACATCAGGCAACTCATTAACATGTAGAACTGTAGCTCCAGGGTAGTCAAGGCCTTCCTTTGGGCTCTGCAGGCGGCTTTATACAAGTGTGCATATGCACACAGAGACACACATGCATATTTATGAAGAGAAATAAAATGATTTAAATTTTTAATTAAAAATACCTTTTAAACCAAACAAAACATCTGCTTTTGTGGTGCTTCATTTTAGAGACAAGGCTGAACAATAAATAATTCATAATATGTGAAAAGGTTTCACATATTAAAGAGAAAATATAAAGAAAATAAGGGATGTATCGAGGGAGGCAATATAATTTTGATAAAGTGTCCATAAAAGATGTCTCTAAGAACTGCAAATTCAGAGGAAGCATTGAAGCATTTCAGACTAAGAGAACATGTGTACCAAGGCCCCGAGGCAGGGACAGGGAAGCCCGTGAGCCTCGAATCGACGCATGTAGAATATAGTTGAATAGAAAGGCTAGATCTTGCAGAATCATTAATAACTTTGGGTTTTACTCTGGTGAGGGGGTTACTTGAATGAACAAGGTTGTGTGGTGATTTGTCATATTTTAATGAGATCACTGGCTTTACTGTGGAGATGGAGAAGGGCAGAGTCAGGGAGATCAGTTGTACTAGATAGTCTGAAAACTGCTAGCTTGAACTAAAAGAAGATGTAGGCAGATTATAAATCCACTCTACAGTATAGTCCACAAGGTTGATAGAAAAATGGATAATTATATGTTAGAAAGAGGGATTAGAGATAGCCAATCTTTCCACAGGAAAGACTGGAAAAAAATCTATATTTAGTGATCAAGACTGAGTAAAATAGATTTCTTTTTTTTTTCTTTTCTTTTTTTTTTTTTTTTTTTTTTTTTTTGGTTTTTTGAGACAGGGTTTCTCTGTGTAGTCCTAGCTGTCCTGGAACTCACTCTGTAGACCAGGCTGGCCTCGAACTCAGAAATCCGCCTGCCTCTGCTTCCCAAGTGCTGGGATTAAAGGCATGCGCCCCCACCGCCCAGCGTAAAATCGATTTTTAAATAGATGACTTTGTTATTTTAAATCTTAGTAGAAATACTTTGTTGTACATAGTTAAATAGAAGGCTATAAAATTGGAGAGAACACTCAGATTAAGAACATCGAATCATTAATGTCTTTATGATAAAGAGCTAAGAGACTGGGAGTAATCACCAAAGAATTTGTGTGTCAATAGAATAGAGGCCCAAGGATTGAGCTTTGGAGTATTCTCATCATTAAAAGGTGAGGAGATGCAGCCAGATCTAAAACCAAAGCAAGGTACCTACTTATTCAAGGAAGAAGACTACCAACTGTTTGAGATGCTGCTGAAAGAGCTTAGAGAAAGATTCTGGTATCCTGTATACTTTGGCATGTATACCAATGTATAATTACTCACCTGTCTGATTTCAGTGTGTCCCTCTGTGCTCTTGTATTCTTCCTATTTTAACAAAGTTATGTTAAGTATGTTAACTTGGATAATTTTTCTTTTGTCTGATGTTACAGGAGAATCCAAACCCTCATATGGCATTCCAGAAAGTTCCACGTCCAACAGAAGGATCCCACTTGAGAGTTCATATTCTTCCTTTCCCAAAGATTAATGAAGCCCGGGTTCAAGAACTAATACAGGAAAATCTTGCCAAGAACCAGAATGTACCTCCTGCTACACGAATAGAAAAGAAATGTGTAGTGCCAGCAGGTCCACCTGTTGGTATGTATGTATGTGCGTGCGTGCGTGCGTGTGTTTGCACGTTTTAAAAATGAACCTTTTAATGAGATAGGAAGGGACATATTCCTATAATCGCAGCACTTGGGAGGCTAAAGCAGGAAGTTTGACCCAAGCTTTAGGCCAGACTGAGCTACCTAGGGAACACAACACCCACCTAGAATATCTCTCTCAAAATGAGATTCTATCTGAAAACAAACTGGGTGTCCTAATAAAATATAGGACATATCAATGAAAAGCATATAATTTTAAAAAATGAACAAGCTCATAAACTAGAATCAAAGTATTATCAACAGAAACTACTCCACCACTTTCCCCCCCTCCCATTAAAAAGTGATGTTACCTGACCACCAACACTGTAAAATCTGTTTCTTTCTTAAAACAAGCTTATTGAGCTTAAAGCAGCTTTTTTGTGGTTCACATACTGAAAGTCCTCTTGAAAGGACACAGTACAACAACTTTGGAGTGATTTACACTTTCCTCTATCATCACGGTTTAGTTTAAGAACATTTTCTTAAGCTATTGTTCTTTTGTACCTGTTATCAATGATTTCCCCCTTCCTTCTAGAACTACCTTCTCTCCAGGTTGGAGAGTGATCTACTTCCTGTCTTCATGGGCTTGCCTGTTATAGGCATTTGTATAAATAAGTTATGTACCATGCATGCCTTTATGATGGGCTTATTCATTTAGTATAATGTTTTCAAAGTTTTTATGGTAGCATGTTATTATGCCATTGGGTTTTGTGGGTAAATAATGTTCAGTGGTAAGGGGAAATGTATGTACCTTTGACCTTCTTTTTAAAAATATCCATGAGAAGATGGACATTTGAGTTGGTTTGGCTTTGGGGGGGTTATTAATAATGTTGCTGTGAGCATTGATATTTTGTGTAGATGTGTTTTCATTTCTCTTGAGTATATTCCTAAAAATAGTCTGTTTTAAGGAGCTAGCACTCTTTTCCATAGCAGGTGCCCTACCAGCAATGTCACACGAGACTGTGACACCTCCCAGCACCAGAATGCTAAGCAGCTGTGTGTCTGTTGCCTTGTATGTATCTTCTGTCCATGTCTATAATGCTGGGTACAGTGGCATACACCTTTAGTCTCCGCAGCCAGGATGTGAAGACTGGTGAATCTGAGTTTGAGGCCAGCCTGGTCTACATAGAAAGTTTCAGGACATCCAGGCCTACATCATGAGTCCTGTCTAATTCAAATAATTTTTTTTAAAGTGTCTGTCCAGCTTTAATTTGAGCTATTTATTATTGAGCTACTAGAATTTTCAATAGTTTTTAAGTGATTCCCTTACTAGATATCTGATTTGTAAATACATTCTCCTCTTTTTTCAGGCTCTCTTTCTTCCTTTTCTTAAGTTCAAAAATCTTTTATTATTTATTCCCAGTGCCACTATCATAGTTTACTGGGCAATATACTGGTTGTAATGAAAAGAATGCCTACAACAGACAAAAGACCTGAGGATTGTATATCTAGTTGACACTATATTGCATCAATCAATAGCTGCACTTGTTTGCAAACTATGGCTATGACAGTCCTGAACAAGAACTGTTTCCTGTTTAAGCTGTAGTAAGTTTTCTGACTATAGATCATTGTTTCTTTCAGGGTAATTTTTATAGTTTCCCTAATGTATTTAGAACAACTGTCTCAAAGTAGCCTGCAGCTTTCCTGACAATGCCTCCCTCTCTCCTGTTTAGGACTTAGCCCTTTTCTGCTATGCTTTAAAACCTTCTGCTACCATATCCACCTCTTCTACCACCAGATCCATAGGCAGTACCATAGATACTGCCTCAGCTACTTCCATCAAAGCTGAACCCTTCATGGGTCCATAATTTGATTGCTGTTACCCACTATAATTTCCAAAGTCATTATAGTTCCCACCAGCACCATAGTTACCTCCGCCAAAATTTTTTCCCTCATTGTAACCATCATATCCTCCTCCACCACCACCAAATCCCCCTCCTCGGCTTCCATGTCCCAGTCCACCACCTCCATATCCTCCTCTACTACTATAACCAGAACCACCACCATAGTTGCCACTATTACATCCAAATCCATTATATCTACGATCACCACCTCCATAACTACTTCCGCTGCCTCCATCTCTACCACCATAGCCTCCTCTTCCACCAAAGTTACCTCCCTACCTCCAAAGTTTTCTCCATGACCCATAAAATTGTCAATTCTACCTCCATGATGTTTCTGTGATCCAGTGGACTACATCTTTTGTTTAGAAAGGGCCTTTTACACTTCACAGTTCTGCCCTATAATAGTATGATGTTTCTGAACAACAATTTTATCTATCATATCATAATCATCAAAAGTTACAAAAGCAAATCTTTTTCTACTCTGCCAGTCTTCCATAACCTCTGTGGTTTCAATCTTGCCATACTTTTCAAAGAAGGAAGATTCTTCTTTGAAATTATGTTCTGTACCTTTTAACCACCATTTTTTTCACTGTTAAATGGACACCAGACTTTACAGAACCTCTCTAGAAACAGCTCTCTTTGGTTCCACACACACCCATCAACCTTGTGTGGCCAAGCAGAGCACACATTGCAGCATCCACCTCTTCAACATCAGAGTAGGTCACAAAACCAAAGCCTCAGGAACATTTTGTTTGGGAATCTCTCATTACCACACAGTCTGTAAGTGTGCCCCATTCCTCAAAATGTTCTCTTAAGCCATCATCTGTGGTTTCGAAGCTCAGACCACTACTATTATTCTTGTTCCTTTAGATCACCGCCCTCCATTTTGAGAACTCACCTCTTCCAACTCAAGTTCAATATGAGGCCAAGAGAAAGAGTCAGGTCTATGGACTGTCTTTCTTTTGCTTTTTAATTAGTTAATTTATTTACTTTCCATCCTGAACAGTTTCCCCATCCTTCTTTTCTCCCAGTCCCTGCTCCCCATCCGTATTCACTCCTCCCTTTCTCTTCAGGAAAGGGGAGGTCTCCCTTGAATATCAGCCAGCATTGGCATATCATGTTGCAGTAAGACTAAGTGCTTCTTTGAGGCTAGACAAGACACCCCAGTTAGGAGAAAGTGTACCAAAGGCAGACGATGTAGTCAGAGACAGACACCCCTGCTCCCGCTGTTGCGAGTCCTACATGAAAACCAAGCTGTTAGACATGTGCAGAGGGCCTGGGTCAGTCCCGTGCATGCTCTCTGGAGGGTCATAGACTGTGTCTTTAGTGATACTTGTCTCTTCTTCCCTAGCAGTTGAGGGGGATGTGTTACATGATAGTGGACCTACTTCCTGTTTTAGCTCTAGTTTAGCATTCTGGGTGTAACTTGAAGTTGATTTATTAGATATGTACATATTTGCAAGTGTTATACTAGTAACTTACCTCTTCATTGTTAGAAAATGTGAACTAAATTGTATATTGCAAAGGAAAAATTAAATTACTTCAAAACTATTAGCATGACCAATATATAGTATTTTTTCTTGTTACATGGCATTTGTTTTAATTTTTCCAAGGATTTGAAAGATTAGCCTAGTCAGTGCATAATTTATGTAGTTTTAATTTATTTGTGTTTTCTTTATATTCCTCCACTAGTTTCAATAATGGATAAAGTGATAACAGTTTTTAATAGTGCACAGAGACTGGAAGTTGTTAGAAACTGCATCTCATTCATATTTGAAAATAAAACTTTGGAGACTGAGAAGGTAATACGACAACATTTTTCCTATTATTTTCCTTTTAGGGTTATATTTTGAAGTTATCAACTGGTCTCTTTGCTAATTCTCTTTTGTCTCTTTAAGTTATCTTAAATGACTTAAATGAATAGTGTCTAAAATTTAGACTGTAGTTCAAATATATGCCTACAAGAGAAATTTTGTAGTCATTTTTCTACAAATTTTCATTACAAAGATTTCATATTATCATTTGTAGTGTGTGTGTGTGTGTGTGTGTGTGTGTGTGCGCGCGCGCGCGCGCGCGCACGGGCTTGTAGAGGCCATGGCACCAGAATCCCCCATAAGTGAGAGTTGCACTGTGAAGAGTCACTTGGTGTGGGTTCTGGGAACTGACCTTTTGTCTTCTGTAGCAGCAGTACCCAGTCTTACCAGCTCAGCTGTCGCTCCAGCCCCATTCTCCAGTTTCAAAGCTTGGTTCTTAAAACTTTTTTCATATACTTAATTTTATATATAATTTCATTTTTTGCAAGGAATCTAATTAAATTGTGTTGTGAATACTAGAAACTGATACTAAAATTTAAATGTACCTTTGGGTTTTCTTGCTTTCTTCACTGGATCATGCTGAACATGACATAGCCTTTTCTTGGTACTATGGTCACAGTTTTCAACATCTGCTACAAGGGGTTAGTAAATGTACAGTTGCTTGCCGCTTACTATATGACTAACCTATCAGCCCTCACTTTTCCATGGGGAGTGCTTTGTGGGTTATTTGTTGGTTGGTTTTTGCCTTCAGCTTCTGCATGCTGTTTACTTCTTATTTTGGTTTGTTTTGATTCGGGGGTTTTAGAGACAACGTCTCACTGTGTAGTAGTCTACATTGATGTTGTATTACTGATCCTCCTGCCTCAGCCCCTCTGAATACAGGTGTATAACACCATACGAGGCTTTGCATGCTGACTTTATACCTGCTTCTAATGTTGTTGTGCCCCAATGCTCTGATAATTTTCCTTAATTGCTTATTTGTACCTTTGTTCTATACTTTTAGGTTTTTCAAACTAAATAAGCTCTTTATTGCAAAATACAAATGGTTTCTATAGTAAATTGGGGAGCCATGTCTGAATGTTCTTATGATGAAAGCAACACTCTCATTAAAGATAACATCCGAAGATGTCTAAATGTCCATAGCTTTGAGTCATGATCTAAGAAGCAGTCTATTTGGTCATTAAAGTTCTGTCAAGTCCGGTGAGGGAGGAGTGAATTTAATGCTTTTTCAGTCTGCATTACAAGTTACTTGTACTTGTTTTTCTTGCTGTCTTATAAATGAACATGTAATTACAAATCTGTTTTACAGTTGGTCTTAGTAGTGAATCACCTATTCCCTAAGAATTCATTTCTGGTGACTTTGTTAAATACTTGACAGGATGTATGTGAATCTTTAGTGTGGCTGCTTGAAGGTGCTTTTGGTCACTTGGAATTCTCTTGTTCTCAGACCCTTCCTGCTGCCTTGAGGGCCCTTAAAGGAAAAGCAGCAAGACAGTGTCTCACTGATGAACTGGGTTTGCATGTTCAGCAGAACCGAGCAATACTGGACCATCAACAGTTTGACTACATAATAAGGATGATGAATTGTACTCTACAGGTAATATTGAGTTATTTTGGATTATTGCCCTTTTGCAAATACCGTTTTTCCAAAAGATATATTAATTACTGGAATATCAATGTCTTGAGGCTGCTATAACTAAAGAAGAACTGAGATCCATTGGGTCACTTGCTCATTGGCTGATGTAAATTCTCACTTCTTTGTTCTTTCCTTGTTTTCTATTGACACGTACTGTGTTACTATACTGATTTTGTAATATAAGCGATATCTTAAAGGCCTAGAGTCATATATTACCAAATTCCATAGTTATATCTGTTAATGTATTTTTTGGCTATTTTATTGGGTTCTTATATCTACCACCCTTGCAATGTTTTATTCTACCATAATCCCTTCCAAACCTTCAACAGTAGGTGGGAGAGAAAGAAGGTTAGAGGGAAAGGGAGCATGCATCTCTTTGGACTACTTGCCACTGATTAGGGATGTTGAGTCCCTTGGGGCAAGTCCAGTCTTCGTCATCAGAATACCTGCAATTTTTTCTCATCAAACCACAATAACAACCACCAGGAGCAGCATGGGAGCAGCACCAGGAGCAGCCTCCACAGGCTCTCTCAGGCTCTCCAGCTTCTCCCTCTCCAGAGGCCCCAGAATTAAACTTTCTGCAGCTGGTAGTGCCTGAAAAAAATCCTATCACCTGCTGTGAAGCAGCCTCTTGTCCCACAGCTGGGATTAAAACAAGCATTCCCACAGTAACTGGGCTTTTAAAGAAACCCAAGTTCTCTCTATGTATGTCACTCCCTGGTCAGTTTTTAGATGTTACTGAAGCAGAGAGGAATTAATGATGAATAATCCAATGATAAATGAATGAATTGTAAGAAACAGTTTCCTATAGGTTTCAGAATAAGTATATGATCTTACAGGAATAACACTGCTACAAAATAATGAAAACCCAAATTAGAAGAAATAGTTTGGGTTCCTTGTTGTGTGCCATCCTATTCTCTTTAAATATTGAGAATTATTAGAATCCAAGTGATATAAATAAAATACATCGAAAGTATGGCATAGTAGAAACAAAAGCTACAGGATACAATTGCAAATAACATTTGTAGATGAAAGAAGCCTAAATAAATGCAAAGATACAGTATGTGATAATAGTTCTCAAGATAATCTCTAGAGGTGATAAAATTCCAGTCAGAAATCCAAGTATAAAATTTAAAAATCCTCTTTGTAATTCCCAGTTTTGTCCTAATAAGAACAAGAAAAAGAATAAATCATGGAGACTTGCCTTGTCGGCTCCCATATAATTACAATACAGCATTGGCAATGTTATAATCAAATTGACCAGTACAGCAGAATAAAGAGCCCAAACAGATATGCACTTATATTAAAATGTACTTTATGGCAAAATGGCATTTTAGAACAGTGGCAAAATTATGATCAACTTAGTAAGTTATGATAAGTAATGGTAAGACTTAGTAAGTAATATGCCATCAACATAGGCCAGATATAGTAATGCACACCTTTAGTCCCAGCACTTTGGAGGCAGAAGCAGATAATCTCTGTGAGTCTGAGACCAGCCTGGTCTACATAGCGTGCGTTCTAGGACAGCCAGACATAGTGAAACCCTATATGGAAAAAAATGAAAATGAAAAAAAAAAAAACTTCAAGACTACATGCTCACACTAAGCAGATACAGTTCCATGTGGGTTAGAGCAAGATTTGTGAAGTCACCAACATCTTAAAATATATTTGACTATGTTAAAATTTATAATATCTGTTTATCTAAATAATAGGTAGGTATGTGGGTAGATGGATACATGCCTGCATGCAAAGGCTTAAGGACCAAAGCAAGACTGAAAAGTAGCTGAGCAAATTCAAGCTCTGTATCTCCATGTCTGATGTCAAAAAGCTCTTTAAGATCTCCAATAGCTTTCAGCTTTGATGATGCCACTCACTTTTTCTTTTAGACTGGTTCTATTGCCTGATAGCAGCTTGCCTTGGCAAGTATCCCATGGCTCTGGCATCTCTAACATCCTGGTATGTCACAGCTTCACACCAAGATCTTTCACAGCTTCACACAATGATCCCTCCATGCAGGGACACTGCCTGGCCTCAGTGACTCTCCTTAATCTTGAAGGGAAAGTCCATAACCCCTTTTATTTCTAAGCCTCCATGCAGGAACACCCCTGCCACACACCTAGCCTCATCTACTTTCCTTAGTCTCTGAGGAAGATTCCATAAACCTCTTTTTCTGTCCTTGACTCTAAAGCCAGAACCACATGGCCAAAGCTGCCAAGTTCTGCTGCTTGCTGGCGCTGGACCATGGCCCCCTGATTCAATTATATCATCACCAGCTTTCTGTTTTCAATGCTTTCCTTTACTGCCAAAGCTCGGCTTTCTGGAACTTGCTCTATAGACCAGGCTGGCCTTGAACTCCAAGATATATATGCCTCTGTTTCCTGCATACTGGGATTAAAGGTGTGCACCGCCACACCTGGACCTATACTTTTATTTAATTTCTTTTTTAAAGATGGAAGCTTAGCTGAGTGGGATCTTGCCCCGAGGTTACCGCTTTCTTAATTCCATTTAATATCTTTAATTTATCTCTTTGAACATAGGATTTATATCCATTCCACTTCCTGTGCCCCTTTAATCCTTAAATCATACATACATTTTGTATTTTTGCTTGCTCTGTTTATAAATTCTCTTCCTTACAGTGAACCACAGAACAGAATCTATACTAGGTTGTTTTGAGATTTCTTTTGCTGATGCAGTTAATCTAAATCTTTTCACCTTAGCCTCAGGCAGACTCTTTGGACAAAAGCAAAACCCAGCCACATTCATCACCAAAATATCACAAGAACAATGTCTAGACAACATACTAAAATTCTTCTCTGAAATATCTTGAGCCAGGCCCCCAGAGTTTAAATCACCCTCAGCATATTCTTACTAGGATGGCCTGTTAAGCTCCACTTAAAGCATGCCACTGCTTTCCTAATCCAAAATCCCAAAATGCACATTTTCCCAAACAAAAGCAGGTCAGGCTTATCACAAAAATACTGCAGTCCCTGGTATGAATTTCTCTCCTAGTTAAGATTTCCATTACTATGAAGAGACACCGTGATCGAGGCAATTCTTATAAAGCAAAACATTTAATTAAACTGACTTACAGTTTCAGAGGTTGAGTCCATTATCATCATGGCAGGAAGCATGGCAGTGTGCAGGCAGACACGGTGCTGGAGGAGCCCAGAGTTGTACATCTTGATTCCCAGGCTGCAGGGAAAGATTGCATGTCACAATAGATATACCTTGAGCATGCATATGGCCATAAATCCCACCTCCTTAGTGGTACACTTCCTCCAACTAGGCCACTCCTCCTATAATAAGGCCATACCTCCTAAGAGTGTCATTCCCTTTGAGCTAACTATTGAAACCCAGGAGTCTGTAGGGGCCATGTCTATTCAAACCACCACAGTCCCTGTGTTCCTCTGCTCCCACCATTGTTTGCCATCATACAAGCAGTATTCTCGGTATAAGTGGCCTACATCTACTGTCCTTGTTTGAATAGTTCCTTATTATTACAACTTGGAGTTTAATGGTGTTTCTTCTTGTTGAAACAGCATGCATAAAGGAGTTGGACATGATATTCAGAGTGTCCTTTACAAGAGCATAGAATTCAATAGCAAGCCAAACAACTGTGTGATTCTTTTAAGAAAGAAACAAAAACTAAGTGAACTAAATTTTAGTGATTCAAACACTTAGCAATCTTTCTTTTCATGACCTAGAAATCAGTCTCTTTCTTGCCCTCAAGGGAAAACCAAAGAGAACATGAGTACTGCCAAACAACTGCTTTGTTTATCAGGTTCTTTCAAAGCCAAGATAATTTCTTCACAGCCCTGTTTTATACGGAGTATAATTACTTCCTACATAACATCTCATTTCAAAAGATGGACCACATTTTTCAAAAACAAGGGTTACAAAAAAAAAATCATGACTTGAACCTCTATTTAAAATTTTTTATTATGGGTAGAACCTAGCTACTGTGTTTTAACAATAAATTTTGATTTGAAAACCGAGTGAAATTCTCTACTCTCATTATGTTAAACTTCATTCTGTGAGGAACCCACTCATCAACACAGAAAAAGGCCTTAGAAATTTTCAAATAAACATAAATCACAATTTTGATACACAGTTCCTATTATGAAGTAAAGATCTCCAAATACATTTCCCCTGAACTCTTAAGAACAAGTAGAATAAACCAAACACTAAACATCAGAAGGTTTTAAAGTCTCATTTTTAAAGACTTACTGTTATGTTCATTAGTGTTCTGCCTACATGTATGTCTGTGTGAAGGTGCCAGATCTGCTGGAACTGGAGTTACAGACAGTGAGCTGCCGTATGGACACTGGGAATTGAACCATGTCCTCTGGAAGACTCCAGCCCTGCATCAGCAGGTTTTGTGACCACACTTATACATTGGTCTCTTTAAGGCTTGGAGAGCTGGTCAAAGCTGGATATTTGACATTGAAATAGAAACAATGAAAATAAGAGGTAATCCCCACTTAGGAGCATGCTTACTCTCTACCTTAAGGAGAAGCAATTATACATCCTTTAAACTACACACACACACACACACACACACACACACACACACGCACCATGTTTAAACAATCAGGATCCCCAGATCCAGTTCAATAAAAAAATGAACCCCCAGTTTTAAACTGTTCTAATACCATGGACATGATCCAGTATGAATTAATTTCAGCATACACTAGTGACAAATTTAGACCTCCCCTAAGATTAAGATTATATTTACTTGTCTGTGACTCATACTAGAACAATTGGTTTAATTCCCAGTGTCCACATGGCAGCTCACTGTAACTACAGTTTCAGGGGATCCAGCACCTTCACACAAACATATATGTAGGCAGAACACTAGTGAATAAGTCTTTTTAAAAAGAGACTTTAAAACCTTCTGATTTTATATAGTAACCTACATATATAATAGTTGAGCTACGAAGTAAAATATCAATTATGAAAAAAAATAACAAGAAACTAACAAGAGCCGGGCGGCGGTGGCACACCCCTTTCATCCTAGCACTTGGGAGGCAGAGACAGGTGGATCTCTTGAGTTCGAGGCCAGCCTGGTCTACAGAGTTCGTTCCAGGACTGCCATGGCTACACAGAGAAACCCTGTCTCGGGAAAAAAAAAAAAAACAAGAATTATTAAATAAATTTGTATAATCATTGAGTAAAGACACAAAGGATGTGGAAAAATTAGTGTTATTAAGATGTTAGTTATAGCACTATAAATGAACTATGTATTAATTGAAGTTAGCAAACTGATGCTTAACTTTCTGTGGAAGTACTACAGACATAGGAGGGCAACCTCAGGATTTAAAAACAAGTGCTTGCTGACAGGAGCCTGATATAGCTGTCTCCTGAGAGGCTCTGCCAGTGCCTGACAAACATAGAGGTGGATGTTCTCAGCCAACCATTGGACTGAGCACCAATGGAGGAGCTAGAGAAAGGACCCAAGGAGCTGAAAGAGCTTGCAGCCCCATGGGAGGAACAACAGTATGAACCAACCAGTACCCCCCAGAGCTCCCAGGGGCTAAACCACCAACCAGAGTACACGAAGGGACCCATGGCTCCACCTGCATATGTAGCAGAGGATGGCCTTGTTGGGCATCAGGGGGCAGTTAGGCCCTTGTTCCTGTGAAAGCTCAATGCCCCAGTGTAGAGGAACGCCAGGACAGGGAAGCAGGAGTGGGTGGGTTAGTGAGCAGAGGTAAGCGGAGGGAATAGGGGGTGTTGGGGGGTCGAGGAAAGGGGATAACATTTGAAATATAAAGAAGATATCCAACAAAAAAATCAACATCGGTTAATGAAGACATTTTGATATAAAGCATCAACGACTAGGTGGGAAAGAACAATCAGAAGTAGGCCCATTTATGTCACTTTTCACAGAAGCATTGACAAGGGTGCAATAAGGAGATGAAGGGTTTCATTTCTTTACAAATAGCATTGGGATAACTACATATGCGTGTGAATACTAACTATACATCAGAAATGAAGGATTAATTTGAGGTAGAGCATCAACATAAAATATAGAGAGAGAAAATTTTGATTGGTTGGTTGATTTTATTCCTTTACGTAAATTCTTTTTAAAGTTGGCCACCTGACTTCAAACTCACAATCTTTCTGAACACGTGAGACTACCAGTGTGTACCACTGCATGTACCTCAGAAAAGCAGAGGTGTTGGGGGCAGAGTAAAAGTTCCATAGGCAACTCAAGCGAACTCAGCCATGCATGGCGGTGGACATGTATGGGCTCAGCACTTGGGAGGTGGGGCAGAGGGATCCAAACTCAAGGTTATCTGTGATTGCTGGAGTTTTATGTCAGCTTGTCACAAACTACAGTCATCTGAGAGGAGGGAACCTCAGTTAAGAAAACTCTATAAGATCAGGCTATAGACAGTAGTGACCCTCTTGGAGGGTAAACAACCCTTCCACAGGGGCTGCATTTCAAATATTAACATTATGATCTATAATAGTAGCAAATTACAGTTATGAAATAGCATCAAAAATAATTGTATAGTTGGGGGTCACTATCACATGAGGAACTATAGTAAAGGATGAGAGCATTAGGAAGGCTGAAAACCACTGTGGTAGGGCATTTTCTTTTCTTTTTTTCTTTTCTTTTCTTTTTTTTTTTTTAAGTTATTTAACATTTATTTGTTGAGA
The DNA here is from genome assembly GCA_964023405.1 of Apodemus agrarius. Lineage (NCBI taxonomy): Eukaryota > Metazoa > Chordata > Mammalia > Rodentia > Muridae > Apodemus > Apodemus agrarius. The sequence goes on along the minus strand of OZ030005.1, from coordinate 103,446,160 downwards.
ATCATCTGTAAGACCATCAGGATTTGAGGTTCTTGGAATAAAGCAAGGTATGGGAACAAAGACAAAGGATTGTTGGAAATCTAAGTTCTAAATAAGTGAGACAAGACATAGGCACATAATTATTCATTGAGGGGGAGGGCCCAGTGCATTGTGGGCAGTGCCATCACCTGGCTGGTACTCCTGGATTCTGTAAGAAAGCATGCTGAGCAAGCCATGAGGAGCACCTTGTAAGCAGCACCCTCCTGGCTCTGCATCAGCTCCTGCCTCCAGGTTACTGCTCTGTTTGAGTTCCTGTCCTGACTTCTTTTGATGATGAACAGCAAAGTGAAAGTGTAAGCTCAGTAAATACTTTCCTTCCCAAGTTGTTTTTGATCATGGTGTTTTATCACAGCAATAATAGCCCCAACTAAGATAGTTACATAGTCAGTTTAAGGCCAGCCCTTGCTAAATGAAACTGTGTCCAGAGTTTCTTGCTCCACTGTCCATACCCTTTGGTTGTGGAGCAAACAATACAACATAACACAGGAAATTAATTTCTCAGATGTTTTTATCTCATTGGAAGACACTCCGGTCAATCCAAATATTCAAAGATGGAAATCCAAGACAGCATAGAGAAAGTACTTTCTTCCACAAAGGTAACCACATGGAGACAGGCTACAGCTTGGGGCCATAGTGCAGCAGTACACAAAGACCGACTGCCACTTTATGTGAGGGGAACAAGAGACACTCTGTAACATTTCCCATTTCAGTTTTGTGGGCCAGCATTGTCCTGCCCTGTTCTGGGTTGTACTGGGTGTTGAGATAGGCTTTCCTACAGAGCGTAAGTTTGCCTTGAGGTTGACATTCTCCCTGCCCCAGCCTGCCAAGTGCTGGGGTTGTTAAAGCTGTCTTAATAAATTCCTTTACCTCCTTCTCTTTTCCTTCTTCCTTTAGTTCTAGCTGCCCTATCTCTGCCCTTGCTCTCACTGTCCTCACTTTCCCGTGTGGATTTTATCTCTGTTGCTCGAATACTAATTGTTCCTCTTCACTGTTCTGTTATCGACCTTACATGCCAACCAGCAGTTGGCATTCGGTGCGCACTGCAGTGTTCTGATTCCTCTACTCCCTCAAGTGTATTGGAGGTGAAGGACTGATTGCTTCTAATTAACTATTCCTGTGTTGTCATCTAGGGCCTATCTATCACCTGTGTTTGCTTCTGAGTTACTACTCTACGCTCAGAGTTGTATTGGAGAGTGAGTTGAGTATAATGTCCTGAACCTGTGGAACAAAGGCTCATTACTGAGCTACGTACCCCAGCCCTAAGAGAGAAGCATCTAATCACTACTGCAACCTAGTCGCATTTAAAACATTAAAAATACTTCAACTTAAAGAAAATGGATTTAAAAAGAAAAGAAAAGAAAGTCCAGCCATATACCAAATCCCACATTTGAAGGTTTCGGTGCACAAAACACAAAAAATAAAAAAAGAAAAGAAAAAAAGCAAGGCAATATGACTTCCCCCAAACTTACCAATTTCATGGTAATGGAGTTCTTTGAGAGTGAACTAGATGAAGTCTTAGACAAAAAATTCAAAATGATTATTGTAAGAATAACTAATGAAGCAAAGAGAACAAATAAATGCCTACACAAATTTAAAAAAAGTAGAAACAACTGAATGAAATAAAGATAATACAGAAGATAGAATAAGAATTCAATAAAAGAGAAACACTGAAAAAATTAAGTTTTGGAGATGAAAAATTCAAACATCAAATAATGCTGTGGAAATACCAGTAAAGTGGATCAAATAGAAAGCTTGAAGTCAGATATGATGATAAATCTTCTCTGTTAACTCTAAGATGTAGTAGAATCACCTGATAGAGGAGCTCTGGGCATGTCTGGAGAGTTATCGTGCTTAGGTTAATTGAGAAAGGGAAGATTAACCTGCTGTGTGCTGCACCAGTCTCAAGTCAGGGATTCTGGGCTGTACAAAGAAGAGAGTAAGGGGAGCACAGGCATGCATCCTTCCCTTCCCTACGGAGGATGCAGGGGAGCAGCTGCATCGGCCTCCTCCTACCTTGACTTCCCCACCATGAAAGAAAATATCTTACAGTATGAAACAAAATAAATATGTCCTTCATCTCTTTCTCCATCCCTTCTTCCCCTCCTTCCTTTCCTTTCTTCCTTAAGTTGCTTTTAGAGGATTTTGTCATAGCAACTGATAACCCACAAAGACAACAAAGTAAGTGACTTAGAATATTCAAACAACAATAAAGATAAAATAAATGTAAACAGACATATGAGAACTATGGGATACCATTAAAAAGGCAAATTTTCAAATCATAGGCATAGAAGAAGGAACAGTAAAAGCTAAAGGCACAAAAAAAATATGTTCATCAAAATCATATCCAAATTTACAGATAGAAATTGCCATTCATATACAAGGTATTTAGAATGCCAAACAATCAAGACCAGAGTAGAACCTACCCAAGTCTCATCATCATTAAAACACTAATATACAGAACAAAGAATATTGAAACATGTGACAGGGAGCCCAGAATCTACCATACAAGAAAGCCAGTCAGAATAATAGTTGGTACCTAAACAACTCTGAATGCTGGAAAGGTGCCACATGATGTGGTTTAAGCTCTGGAATATAAGAACTATCAATCCAAGTACTGTATCAAACAAAGGCATCCTCAGTGTGCACATGCGAGTTTCCCTTGCTGCTCAGCACAGTGTCTCTATGCCAGCACAGTTTAGGGCCTCCTGGGGAACATCGCCCCCATCATAGACTGTGGTCATCTGGGATAAAATTCTGAAAATCTCCCACAACCAAGTCAATATAAGAAATCTCATTGAGGTTCTCTGACTAGGCAACTCTAGAATGTGCTAAATTGATAATTAAAGCTACCAATCATGCCAAGTAGAACTCAGTTTTTTGCTGATGATTGAAATCAATCTTTAATGGCTTCTTTTCCACATTTCTTAGAGTAGTCCTGTGAAACAAACAGGAATAAAGCTAATGCTTTTAATATACCCCATTTTAATGACTATCACATTACTAGCAAAAATCCCAAGAAAATGTTGATATTTAGATCACTGTAAAACTTTTATTGATATAATAAATATTTAGGAAAGGTTTAAAGATGTTAGAAAACTTTTTATTGGGAAACCCAGTCCATCTTTATATTAACATAATACCATAAATGATGTTCTGCTGCTTTCGGTGACTGGTGCAGACATACAGGATCTGTACTGCCGTGCTGTATAAACACTGGAAATGTTAACTTAGGTGCTAACAAGTCTCAAAGTGGTGGTTTTGGGGAACCAACTCCCAGAAATGCTTCCACCCACTGGTACGCATGCTATTTAAAACTATAACTGTTATATTTACAGAGTATGACTACATTTCAGTATGTTCTAGAACTTACCAGGAATTACAGTTTTTTTGCTACCTAATGTCAGTTGCTTTGAATCATTAGTTAGATGAGTTATCTTTTAAATTAAGTTTGTAAATTGATGTGTGTATCTTAGGTAGTAAAATATATTAATGCTCACTGTAGTTTTAGCAGAGCAAATAAATGAAACTATATAAATATTTTAAGATTAATTTTCAGTGGTAAATTATAACACATTTCATGGGGAAGAGTGATAAGTCATAGACAAGTAGCATTTTTCTCCGATTGCAAGTCTACTTTAACAATCTGGAATCGTCACCAAATTGGGTATGCTAGTACTTGTAATCTGGCACTCCGGAGGCTGAGGCAGGGTAAGAACAATACCAGACTAAACAACATAGTCAGCTACAGGACAACATGGGCTACATAGCAAGCCCTTTTCTGAAAGTACCCAAAATAATCTATTTTCATCAGCATCATTATTGTTGTTGTTAAAGACAAGTTTTCTCTGTGTAGTCTTGGTTCTCCTGGAACTCACTGTAAACCAGGCTGGCCATATTCACCAGCCTCTGTCTCTTAAGAGCTGGGACTAAAGGTGTGTACCACCATGCCCAGCCCAAAATTAATTTTAAAATAATAATAAATGAAAGCAATGTCACTTTAATAGCAGACTAAGGATATGTGAGTATGTCAGTAGAAAAAAAATAATAATATGAAAACTTTCTATTCTAATCATGGATTTAGAAAATGGTTACTATAATAAAATTAAAACAGATCTTTCTAATGTATAATATATGTATATGTATTAGTAATATAGTACACAATGGAAAATGGTTCACAGCTATCTATAACACCTCTTCCTGCACTAAAAGACTATTTAACAACAAAAAATTAATATCACAGTATGTTGTTCTAAAATATAAAATAAATTCAGTAGTATTTTTCTCAAAACTCTGAAAACATGGAATCATCCTACACTTTTGAATTTTTTAAACTTGATTCTTGTAAGTTATAAATAATATACCTTCTTGGTAAACAAATTCTATAATTGATTTAGTGTTTGAAATTTCACCAAGGCACATTTTGGGGTGGGCCTTTTTCATTTGCCCTGCACAGCATTCCCTGGGCTCTTGGAGGCTCATCACTGAGGCGTGCCAATGACCTCGCTCGCCTCCTCCCACGGCCTCTCCACGCTCTAGTTCTAGAGTCCTGTAAGTGTATTACTGTAGAAGCTTTAGTTTCTTTATTTCTTCCTTGTTAATTCCTTGATATAGAGATAAAAGAATGTCATAATAAAATAGATATAGCTTCTAATCATCCATTTTAGTTTTAATTTACAATTACCATTTCATAGACAAGAGGCAATCTGAAGCTCTCTTGAGTAGACTTGTACTGGAATGTTATTGATTCTACCTGGATTGTATGTGTTCACATATGCCATTTGTAGATTCCATTTAATACTTAATTGAATTTAAGAAACAAAAGAATGGAAGACAATTTTACAAGCAAATGGTCTCAGGAAACAAGCCAGAGTAGCCATTCTAATATCAGATAAAATTGACTTTCAACCTAAAGTCATCAAAAGAGACTCAGAAGGTCACTTCTTGTTTGTCAAAGGGAAAATCCACCAAGAAGAATTCTCAATACTGAACATCTATGCCCCAAATGTGAGGGCACCCTCATTCGTAAAAGAAACTTTACTAAAGCTTAAAGCACACATTGCACCTAACACAATAATTGTAGGTGACTTCAACACTCCACTCTCCTCAATGGACCGATCAGGAAAGCAGAAACTAAACAGGGACACAGTGAAACTAATTGAAGCTTTGGGCCAATTGGATTTAACAGATATATATAGAACATTCCATCCTAAAGCAAAAGAGTATACCTTTTTCTCAGCACCACACGGTACCTTCTCAAAAATTGATCATATAATTGGTCACAAGACAGACCTCAACAAATACAAGAAGACCGAACTAATCCCATGTCTCCTATCGGATCACTATGGAGTAAAAGTGGTCTTCAATAGCAAGAAGAACAAAAGAAAGCCCACATACACATGGAAACTGAACAATACTCAATGACACCTTGGCCAAAGAAGAAATAAAGAAAGAAATCAAAGACTTTTTAGACTTCAATGAAAATGAAGGTACGACCTACCCAAATCTTTGGGACACAATGAAAGCAGTGCTAAGATAACTAAAAAAAAAAAAAAAAAAAAAAAAAAAAAAAAAAAGAAGAAGAAAAAAAAAAAAAAAGAGGAAAACTCAATGCGCTGAGTGCCTCCAAAAAGAAACTGGAGAGAGCATACACTAGCAACTAAACAGCACACCTGAAGGCCCTGGAACAAAAAGAAGCTAATTCACCCAGGAGGAGTAGAAGAGAGGAAATCATCAAACTAAGGGCTGAAATCAATCAAGTAGAAACAAAGAGAACCATACAAAGAATCAACAAAACCAAGAGCTGGTTCTTCGAGAAAATCAACAAGATAGATAAACCCTTAGCTAGACTAACCAAAGGGCACAGAGACAGTATCCAAATTAACAAAATTAGAAATGAAAAGGGAGACATAACAACAGAAACTGAGGAAATTCAAAACATCATCAGATCCTACTACAAAGGCCTATACTCAAAACAACTGGAGAATCTGGAGGAAATGGACAATTTCCTAGACAGATACCAAATACCAAAATTAAATCAGCATCAAGTACATCACCTAAACAGTCCCATAACCCCTAAAGAAATAGAAGGGGTTATAGAAAGCCTCCCAACCAAAAAAAGTACGGGACCAGATGGTTTTAGTGCAGAATTCTACCAGACCTTCAAAGAAGACTTAACACCAATACTCTTCAAACTATTCCACAAAATAGAGACAGAAGGGACACTGCCCAACTCATTCTTCGAAACCACAATTACGCTGATACCTAAACCACAAAAAGATCCAACAAAGAAAGAGAACTACAGGCCAATTTCTCTTATGAATATCGATGCAAAAATACTAAATAAAATTCTTGCCAACCGAATCCAAGAGCATATCAAAACGATCATTCACCATGATCAAGTAGGCTTCATTCCAGGGATGCAGGGATGATTCAATATACAGAAATCCATCAATGTAATCCACTACATAAGCAAACTAAAAGAAAAAAACCACATGGTCATCTCATTAGATGCTGAAAAAGCTTTCGACAAAATTCAGAATCCTTTCATGCTAAAAGTCTTGGAAAGAGCAGGAATTCAAGGCCCATACCTAAACATAGTAAAAGCAATCTACAGCAAACCAGTAGCCAACATCAAAATAAATGGAGAGAAACTTGAAGCAATCCCACTAAAATCAGAGACTAGACAAGGCTGCCCTCTCTCTCCATATCTTTTCAATATAGTACTTGAAGTTCTAGCGAGAGCAATTAGACAACATAACGAAGTCACGGGGATACAAATTGGAAAGGAGGAAGTCAAAGTATCATTATTTGCAGACGATATGATAGTTTACTTAAGCAACCCAAAAAACTCCATCAGAGAACTTCTACAGCTGATAAACAACTTCAGCAAAATGGCTGGTTATAAAATTAACTCAAGCAAATCAGTAGCCTTCTTGTACTCAAAGGACAAGCAGGCTGAGAAAGAAGTTAGGGAAATAACACCATTCACAATAGCCACAAACAACATAAAGTACCTTGGCGTAACTCTAACCAAACAAGCGAAAGATCTGTACGACAGGAACTTCAAGTCCTTGAAGAAAGAAATCAAAGAAGACCTCAGAAGATGGAAAAATATTTCTTGCTCCTGGATTGGCAGGATCAATATAGTAAAAATGGCCATCTTGCCAAAAGCAATCTACAGATTCAATGCAATCCCCATCAAAATCCCAAATCAATTCTTCATAGATCTAGAAAGAGCAATTCTCAAATTCATCTGGAGCAACAAAAAACCCAGGATAGCTAAAACTATTCTCAACAATAAAAGGACTTCTGGGGCCAGGCATGGTGGCGCACGCCTGTAATCCCAGCACTTGGGAGGCAGAGGCAGGTGGATTTCTGAGTTCGAGGCCAGCCTGGTCTACAAAGTGAGTTCCAGGACAGCGAGGGCTACACAGAGAAACCCTGTCTCGAAAAACCAAAAAAAAAAAAAAAAAAAAAGGACTTCTGGGGGAACCAATATCCCTGACCTCAAGCTGTACTACAGAGCAATTGTGTTAAAAACTGCATGGTATTGGTACAGCAACAGGCAAATAGATCAATGAAATAGGATTGAAGACCCAGAAATGAACCCACAGACTTATGGTCACTTGATCTTTGATAAAGGAGCCACAACCATCCAGTGGAAAAAAGATAGCCTTTTCAACAAATGGTGCTGGTTCAACTGGAGGTCAACATGCAGAAGAATGCGAATTGACCCACTCTTATCTCCTTGTACTAAGATCAACTCCAAGTGGATCAAGGACCTCCACATAAAACCAGACACACTGAAACTATTAGAAAAGAAACTTGGGAAGACCCTGGAGGACATGGGCACAGGGGGAAAGTTTCTGAACAGAACACCAATAGCTTATGCTCTAAGATCAAGAATTGACAAATGGGACCTCATAAAATTACAAAGTTTCTGTAAGGCAAAGGACACTGTCAGAAGGACAAAACGGCAACCAACAAAGTGAGAAATGATCTTCACCAACCCCACATCCGACAGAGGGCTAATATCCAATATATACAAAGAACTCAAGAAGTTAGACCCCAAAGAACCAAATAACCCTATCAAAAAATGGGGTACAGAGCTAAACAAAGAATTTTCACCAGCCGAAATTCGGATGGCTGAGAAACACCTTAAGAGATGTTCAACATCATTAGTCATCAGGAAAATGCAAATCAAAACAACCCTGAGATTCCACCTCACACCAGTCAGAATTGCTAAGATTAAAAACTCAAGAGACAACAAGTGCTGGCGAGGATGTGGAGAAAGAGGAACACTCCTCCACTGTTGGTGGGATTGCAAAATGGTAAAACCGCTCTGGAAATCAGTGTGGCGGTTCCTCAGAAAATTGCGCATGTTACTTCCAGAGGACCCTGGCATACCACTCCTGGGCATATACCCAGAGGATTCCCCTGCATACAATAAAGACACATGCTCCACTATGTTTATAGCAGCCTTGTTTACAATAGCCAGAAATTGGAAGGAGCCCAGATATCCCTCAAAAGAGGAATGGATACAGAAAATGTGGTATATTTATACAATGGAGTACTACTCAGCAATTAAAAATAATGGACTCATGCAATTTGTAGGTAAATGGTTAGATCTGGAAAATATCATCCTAAGTGAGCTAACCCAATCACAAAAGAATACACATGAAATGCAATCACTGATAAGTGGATATTAATGAGCCCAGAAGCCCTTAATACTCAAGGCACAATTAGCAAGTCAAATGACTCCCAAGAAAAAAGGAGAGGACCCTGGGCCTGTAAAGATTGGATCCAGTTTTGTAGACCCAGAACAGAGAAATCCTGGGGGGGGGGGATCATTGGGGAATAGTTGGGGGGGAGAGGAATTATGGGACATATGGTGGGGGGGGGACTGGGAAAGGGGAAAGCCTTTGGAATGTAAACATAGAATATAGAAAATAAAAAAAAAGAAACAAAAGAATGCAAAAACACAGATATAAAGCAAAAATAAGACTACTTAGCATCAAGTCTTAGCTCTACCCTTCATAGCTGTGTAGATCTCAGCAAAATAATCATTACAGGTTCCATTTTTCACCAACAAAGTGGATATAATTACAACATATATAAAATAGAAATGTTAGGCTATAGGTGGCTCAGTGATTAAGAACACTGACTGCTCTTCCAAAGGTCCTGAGTTCAATTCCCAGCACCCACATGGTGTCTCGCAACCATCTGTAATGGGATCTGATGCCCTCTTCTGGTGTGTCTGAAGATAGCTACAGTATACTCGTTTATATAAAATAAGTAAGGAAATGTTTAAAAAGATATATAAAATTATTAGTATTAAATGAAATACATTTAGAATTAGAGTGCCTATGATACTTAGTGGCACTCACTAGATATTAGCTATTATTTCCATGTGCTAGGGATAGTGCTCTATTTTCCAGGCAACTAAAATCAAAACAGGAGCCGGGCGGTGGTGGTGCACGCCTGTAATCCCAGCACTCTGGAAGGCAGAGGCAGGCGGATTTCTGAGTTCGAGGCCAGCCTGGTCTACAGAGTGAGTTTCAGGACAGTCAGGGTTATACAGAGAAACCCTGTCTTGAAAAAAGCAACAAATCCAAACCCCCCCCCAAAAAAATCAAAACAGACTTGATCCATTCACTCAAATAGAGATCTTCAAACCTGATATATTTGTCAAGCCTAGCATTCATCTTCTGTCTCTAATTAGTGTCAGGGGCCACATAAGTATATGTAGCATTTAAACTGTGATACATCCTGTATGGTTTTATAAGCTTATTTAGCATTAAATATAATGAAGGTCTAATGAGACGGCTCAGAGGATAAAGATGCCTGCCACTCAGGCCTGATATCCTGGCTTCCATACCTACATTCCACATAAACCTAGGTGAGTACCAACTCCAAAATCAGCCCCAACTTCGCATGCACATCATAGTGCACATTAGAAACACTCATACCCTATTTAAATATGTGTGTCTGTGCAGTGGGAACTTATGATGTCTTTGGAAAGTCAGTTGTGTTAGATGGTGTTTCCTGGGGTAAACACATGAAGGAGTGTTTTCCTGAAGTGGATGCAGGTGAAAGGATGTTTTGCTAAACAAGCACGTGAAAGGACGCATAATGAAGAATTCTTTGCTAACAACAAGCATGTATTGGTTCACCTTACATTGCTTAGCTGAGCTCCATATGCCTTGAATCCATAGAGAGATTGTTGATTCTGAGGACTTGGGTGAATTGGCAGAGTGATGTCAACTGGTCTAGACTCATGTGCTGAGACAAGACCTGTAAAAGACGTGATGTTTGGAGGGAGTATAAATAGCACTCAACAGATAGTGATTGGGGCTTGTTTGTGTAGCTAGCTTTGCAACACTTTGTCGGTCTTGAGTCTTCATTGAGAGAGACATGGCAAACTTCTCCTGGTGTCCAAGCTGGTCCTCGTCCCCTTGCTGACTCATGCCGATTAGGCTGTGGACCTGCTGTTTCTTCTTGGTCATGCCACCGATGCTGGTTCATGTTTGCTATCCCAACAGTACTGAACTGGACTGCTGGTATTTTTGTGACGTTTTTGAGAGTGGATAGAGTTGCCACTATTGACTCCTGTTAACTGAACTGCTAACATAGATGGGATTTGCTCCAAAGAAGAATTTCTAAACAAGTCCACTTCCCCCGTGTCCTAATAACCTTTCTTTTCTTTTCTGCTACCTCTGGTGGATGGTGGGCTAGAAGGGATGTTAAAGCATTTAAAAACCATTATTAAAATTAGGGTTCAGAAATTAAGAGAGAGAGAGAGAGAGAGAGAGAGAGAGAGAGAGAGAGAGAGAGTGTGTGTGTGAAGCTGAAACTATAGTGAAATGTATTTGCCAGCTTTTTTTTTCTCTTAACATTGTATTTCAGGAGTCATAAGGATAGACATATAAACGTGCTATCAGGTTGAGGGTAGCTTGAATAAATAACAGAGCAGATAATGAATCCTTTTCCCTAGCGATGTTGTTATGATAGGATTGAGTACAGTGTGCTATAGCATGAATAAAGCTGACTCCCTAGGGCTACAGCTCATAGCAGGGGAGCTGGAGTGGTTGTTGAGACGGGTCCACATCACCTCATGAGTCTACCATGACAAGTTTACAAGCCTGGCAGGAGAGCCTACTTAGAATTCTGTAATAGTCAGGTCATAGCTGAGACGTCAGGAGAATATTGTAATACAAAGTGGTAGTTTGGTTTTAGTTCTTGTGTAGAAGATGCAAATATTTTCAAAAATTTGGGCAATTCACTGCTATTTTTCCTTTTATTTTATTACTTTTATTTTTTTACAATCTAGTTGTTGCCCTCCTCCAGGTCTGCCCTCCCACAATTCTTCATCTCATTCCTCCTCCCCTCCACACCACTTCCAAGAGGATGCCCACCCCATCAGGCCTCCCCCACTCCCTGGGGCCTCAAGCCTTTCCAGGGTTAGGCTCTTCTCCCACTGAGGCCAGACCAGGCAGTCCTCTGACATACATGTGTCGGGACCTCATATCAGCTACTGTATGCTGCCTGGTTGGTGGCTCAGTGTCTGGGTTAGTTGAGACTGCTGGTCTTCCTATGGGTTTACCCTCCTCCTCAGCTTCTTCCAGCCTTTCCCTAATTCAACCACAGGGGTTCCCAGCTTGAGTCCAATGGTTGGGTGTAAGTATCTGCATCTGTTTCAGTCAGCTGCTTGTTGGGCCTCTCATAGGACAGCCATGCTAGCCTCCTGTCTTTAAGACACATCAGTAGTAGTAGAGCCTCCCCCTTGAGAAGAATGGATCCCAGTTGGGCCTGTCACTGGACCACCTTTCCCTCAGTCTCCTCTCCATTTTTGTCCCTGCAGTTCTTTTAAACAAGAATAATTCTGGATCAGAGTTTTTGACTGTGGGATGGCAACCCCATCTCCACTTGATGCCCTCTCTTTCTACTGGAGGTGGGCTCCAAAATAAAGTTCCCTCTCCCTACTATTGGGTATTTATCTCATCGAAGGTCCCTCTCTTTGCATCCTGAGAGTCTCTCACCTCCCAGGTCTCTTATACTTTCTAGAGGGTCCCCCCACTTCCCACCCCCTGAAGTTGTACATTTTCATTCATTCTGCTGGCCTTCAGACTTTCTCTCCTGTCCATCCCCATACCTTATCAGATAATTTACAGCTATTTTTTATTTCATTTTTCCTAAACTACCTAGTCTAAGTTCTATAGTTAGCTCCATTAATGTAAATACCTTTGATTCTCATTTTTTTAATGTTTAAATATAACAATTTTAAGAGATCCCAAAGTTTTATGAAATAGGACTGTTGGCCAAAACAGTTGAAAGGTATACAAGTTAAACGTATTAAGTACTTACAGATAAATGACAATTAAGATTACAGGACTCACTTTCCAATTGTAGCAGGATAATTAAGGTAAATTACATATCAGAGTTGAGAATAAAGTCTGAATAAGTGTTCTAGTCCTTGCAAGTTCATAAGTTATCTGGTACCTTTATAGCTACAAGGCTATTGTGTTGCCAAAGCTCAGGGGACTCCAGAATGTGCTTGTGGGAGCTGATCCCCAGTAGATAACTGCACTGTTCTGGAATGCAATCGCTGTGTCAATAGCTGTAGCTTTATTGTTTTAGAAGTTTTCCATCTTTACCCTAATTAATGTCTCTAACGTGATTTGCAAAGAATTTCATATTTATATTTTGCAATCAGTGTTTGACTGGCAAAAAGTTTTTAGACATTCACTACAATGTGTAAACATTTTGTAAAATAATAAATAGCTCTTTCTAATCTAAATGTTTTATGGTTGCTGAGCCTCTGCTAATTGGCCCTGGATTGAAATCCCCCTGTTCTTTAATTTTTTAATTTGTGGGAAGTTTTTATAAATGAATGTGTAGAGCTTCATATCACAGCTGTTGTCATTTAAAGTTTGGACAGCATCATTACAAATGAAGCCCTGCTGTGAAGTCAAAGTCAAAAGGCATCTTGGCATTCCAACCATTTCCTTGGGAGAAGATTACAGCTCAAGTCTGTTGAACTTTATTGCCTTGGGCCTCATGACAGTCTTCAGAAACATGCAAAGCATTTCTGTTAAAGAAATTCAGATGTGCTGGGACATAGATGACATTCTTGAACATAGCTGTGTCCTAAGGGGGTAAAGAATAGTCAAGCGGGAAAAGATAAACAGTTTTTGCTGTGTTCCTGGATTATTTTCTAAGATTTATGGAAATGATGGAGGCCTACATGATAACGTGTAGGAAAAAGGTGCAGGGTTTTTCTATGTGGCCTGACCATATTTTAAGATAAAATTTAAACGTGATTCCAGCATAATGACTTAGCTTCAAAATCATCTTCCTATTTGTGTGGGTTAGATGCTAGGGTCCAAGGCCCTATGAACACAAGGCAAGCACTAAAGTCAGCCTTCATTCAGTTGAGTTTATTATTCTCATTGATTGTTTCTCTTCTTCTCCCCTCCTATCTCCTGGCATGTGTGTGCCTGAAAGAAAGACATAACTAAAATAGTTCCAGCACTTAACCTGTTTTATAGCTGAAACTTTTTAATCTAAAACCAAAGATCATTTGGTCCAGTTTAATATCTATACAAGTATCCAGATTCCAGCACAATTCCTCATAGAGACAGCATAAAACAACATGGCTGCCCTCATGTCTTGCCTTTTTATTTTTGGATCTTCGTGGGGGGTGATGGTTGGCTGGGGTGGGGGTTGAAGCTAGGATCCATATCTGAGAGAAAACATGTGCTATTTGTTCCTCTGCATCTGTGTTACCTTACTTAATATTTTTCATCCATTTTCTTGCAAATTTTACAATTTTATTTTTCCTCATGGCCAAATCGTGTGTGTGTGTGTGTGTGTGTGTGTGTGTGTGTGTGTGTGACCATTTTAAGCTGATTTCTTTTCCTTACTGTTGAAAACAGAGTGGTAATAAATTTGCGAGTGTCTGTGGGTCTGAAATACTTTGGGTATAGACCTAGGAGTAATATATATATATATATATATATATATATATAGATATATAGATATATAGATATATAGATATATAGATATAGATA